>JALMLS010000630.1:0-20743 GCA_038496445.1 Trichosphaerium sp. ATCC 40318 | reverse complement strand
TTTGTATGGTCCATTAATATCACCATTGAGGCAATAATAGTCATATCTCAATTGACCATTTTTATGCCACTCTTTATATTGACCCTCTTTAATACCGTTTTGATATTAGTTACAAAGGGTCTAACCTTTCTTATTGGCTTGCTCTATAAACCATGCGTAGTCCTGTGCACATGGATTACCTTCAGGGCTGAAACTAAACAAGGCTTTGCCTTAAATATGAAGGCATTTTTTTAAAATCAGGCATTGATGGCAAAAATCAGGCATGCAAAAATGGCAATGCCTGATTTTGCAAAGGCAATGGCAGAAAAGGCAAAAATCAGGCATTGAAATAAGGCTTTGTTGGGCAATGCCTTAATTGTTGCAATGCCTTGTTTTTTTTAGGCAATGCCTGCCCTAGTTTTTTTATGCATTGCCAGCCTTAAATTTATAGGCACCAATTAGGCATTGGTTGTGTACACATTGTACATTAAGGATACATTGGTTTAAGGTAAGTCTCCACCACACAAACACTTCCTAAACATTTTTTTTTCATTTACTACTGACGTTTTATATAGACGCCGTCACCACGCGCTTAGTATTTTATGGATTCTAACGAAACCACCGCCATTCGAACCGCAGCACCCAAATCCACCTACAACAGGAGTATAGGTACTTTAAACCATTTTTCCAGTCCGCGAAAATTATACCAATAATTTGTTAATTTTTTTTTTTAACTAAAGGTTTTTTTTTCACATGGAGGACATTGAAGTTTTTTGTGTTTTGTGTACTGTACTTTAATAAATGAATCACTATTGTATGCCTATATAAAGCCTTGTTTTATGAGTATATGGTGCCTGGGTTATGCCCAAAAATTGAGGGCAAAAATGCCTTATTGTTGCACAAAAAATGAGGCATTATTGGACCAACAATGCAGGCTATTTTAAGGCTAATTAGTGAACCAGTTGCTTGCTATTTGGCCCAAATATGAGGCTCCAAAGCCCAAAATTACAAGGCAATGCCTCATATTTGCCCATTTTTTTTGGCAAAAACAAGGCAATTTGGTGAAAAATAAGGCTGTATTTGGTGGCAAAAAAATGGCTTTTGCAAAAAAAGCCTTATTTAGTTTCAGCCCTGCTTTTTCGAATTGCCTTACGCCACCAGTAGCCTTGTAGATACCTCCAAGAGCTACACTACAAAGAATGAAAGCAATCATCGCAAGCAAAATCTGCACGTGTTAATAAGAGCTGTCTAAATACGTGTATTTACTCACTTTTTGCATGGTAAGATAGTAGGCTTGTTATTTCGTTCGTTTTCGATCGAATGAATTAAGATTCGTTACGTTTGCCTTAACAGTAAAACAAAACATGTGGTTGTCCAATTTGTGTATATCTATGGTGGTTGTAACACGTTGCAACTTACTATGTAGAGTACATGATCAATAGGAGAATTAGTTTACCCTACCACGTGAAAATAACTTTATTCCACACTCTCATAGCTGAAAAGGCGTAAAGAAATTCAAAAAGAGGCAAGATTGAAAAAAAAAACACCAAGAAGCTTGAAAGTTGATTTGTACAAATTCAGTGAACTTCGAAAGAACACTTTCGTTACAACCTTAGCTGTATCGTAGTTGTCTAGCACTTATACGTAACTAACTACATGTTTTGTACAATGAGTTTGAAATCAAGGTGTTAGTGCAACACAAAGGCAAAGCAGGGCTGAAACTAAATAAGGCTTTTTTTGCAAAAGCCATTTTTTTGCCACCAAATACAGCCTTATTTTTCACCAAATTGCCTTGTTTTTGCCAAAAAAAATGGGCAAATATGAGGCATTGCCTTGTAATTTTGGGCTTTGGAGCCTCATATTTGGGCCAAATAGCAAGCAACTGGTTCACTAATTAGCCTTAAAATAGCCTGCATTGTTGGTCCAATAATGCCTCATTTTTTGTGCAACAATAAGGCATTTTTGCCCTCAATTTTTGGGCATAACCCAGGCACCATATACTCATAAAACAAGGCTTTATATAGGCATACAATAGTGATTCATTTATTAAAGTACAGTACACAAAACACAAAAAACTTCAATGTCCTCCATGTGAAAAAAAACCTTTAGTTAAAAAAAAAAATTAACAAATTATTGGTATAATTTTCGCGGACTGGAAAAATGGTTTAAAGTACCTATACTCCTGTTGTAGGTGGATTTGGGTGCTGCGGTTCGAATGGCGGTGGTTTCGTTAGAATCCATAAAATACTAAGCGCGTGGTGACGGCGTCTATATAAAACGTCAGTAGTAAATGAAAAAAAAATGTTTAGGAAGTGTTTGTGTGGTGGAGACTTACCTTAAACCAATGTATCCTTAATGTACAATGTGTACACAACCAATGCCTAATTGGTGCCTATAAATTTAAGGCTGGCAATGCATAAAAAAACTAGGGCAGGCATTGCCTAAAAAAAACAAGGCATTGCAACAATTAAGGCATTGCCCAACAAAGCCTTATTTCAATGCCTGATTTTTGCCTTTTCTGCCATTGCCTTTGCAAAATCAGGCATTGCCATTTTTGCATGCCTGATTTTTGCCATCAATGCCTGATTTTAAAAAAATGCCTTCATATTTAAGGCAAAGCCTTGTTTAGTTTCAGCCCTGAGCAGTTCTGAATTTATTTTGTAAATTTATCTCTTCTATGTTTACAAAATCCTTGAGAGTTACAATGAACACAGCGCTTAATAACTCCTCCGAAAACTAAACACAGTTGCTCTATTAATCCATCATAGTCTCCGTCATATGCTTTAGCAAAGCTAGGATCCCAAGTATGAGCACTTGTGTTATTTTGCCAACAGTTTATAAAAGCCTTGCGTTTTACAACTTCTTTTTCTGCACCGTAACTGTATCTCTTTAAGGCGTCTACCCATTCTGTGTAGGCTATATCTATTTTCCTTTGCCATTGCGGGATAAGTTTCATGTATATTAGTACACGAACAAAGGAGAACAAGTCATGGGTAGCGCTATAAGAGATCATCGCTGTTGGATCATAATTCTCCAAAATGAGCAGATTGCAGTATTTAAATCCACCTCCAGTTAGCACATCCGTATCTATATCTACAGCGGCTCCCCAATCGATGACAAGAGCTTTTTCTTTGAACAACAGGATGTTAGATGTTGAGATATCCCTAAAATTATGTAAGAAAATGTCAAATAAGAAAAACGAAACTGAACTCACCGATGAATAAACCCTCGCTTGTGTGCTAATCGAAGTGTTTCTACAACTTGACGAATCCAATCCTGGATGTTTGGAATACTTGCCAAGTTGTAAATCTTTGTACCAACAGGTTGCATTACAATGGTTTTGTTCGTACATTGGAGCTAACAAACAATTAGAACGGAAAGACTTCGAAGAAAAAAAAACATACCACTTTTGGGACAGTGTCAAGTGTCTCGAGGATGTTCATATATCTTGCTTCCTTCTTTATCATATTCTTTACATTAGGAAGGTCTTTGAACTCCTTTATTGCTACTATTTGGATACCTTCCTCACCATCTGAAACAGGTACACCATAGACTGTAGCAAACGAACCGATGCCACAACATCTTTCAGGAGAATATCTTCAGTTCTTGTAGTAGAAGAACTTTGTGACATAGCCGAGGGTTTCCGGCGATTGGTGAAGAACTTGAAATAGGCGTTTCAAGCCACCTTTGTTGTATGGGATAATATCTTTGTAATACCGTGGAACAACATCATCTTGTTCCATGACAATTTTCATAATCATCACTTTTGAGTAGTTCATAAGTACTACATACACAATGTTCGAAGCTTTTGGGAACGCAGTATGGTTAACCCATACTTTACCGCTTGCCCTACAGATGTAGTACTGAACGAATCTGAAGAAAATGAGTAAGTTAAAGGAACGGAAAAAAACCAGAAAAAAAAGTTGTCGTACTGCCAGCTTTTAGCTCCAAAACTAAAGCCATGTGATATGTTCTTATCCGTAACACTCCAAAAATAAACGTGTCTTTAGGTAGCACAGACAAGTCAGGTTTTGAGGTTGACACGTCTTTTGTGCCTGTCGTAGTACACGGCTTTAGGTGCGTGTCATAAATTTTCAAAAATGGCAAAGCATTTTCCTGTTTGGCAAACCAACAACAAAGATCTTCATTGAAATCCTTCTCCTTCTCCCAGCTTTTTTGTAACTTCCCATTCTTTCGTAAAAAGCCCTTAGGAACTTTAACGACAGTACTAACAAACTCGTCTTTAAGGGTTAGAGCGACAGCGAGGAAACGCTTGCCGATTGTAAGCTCAACTAAAAGATATTTGTTAGTGGCATTTGTTAGGAGTGTTAGCAGGTAGGTACCTTGTTCTATGTACGTTGACAACGTCTGAGATCGCTGTGACAAATTTATATGTAGCACTGTTTGCTCAGTGGCCTTACACCTTTTGGCGAGTCGGCCCATTAGCTCTTTATCGGCCTTACGTTTCGTGTGTAGGTCTTCAAGTTCTATGTTCATTTGCAGTATTTTCGAATCGAATTCAGACCTAGCCTCGCGAGCAGACTCCGCAATCATAGCCCGTACCAAATCCTGTGACAACAATTGATTCTCAGCTCTACGCCGTGCATCTTTGCTGAAAGCTGCTGGGCCCTCCATAGAGCGCTGTTTCTCTGTTCTTTTATCTACAAAAAAAATTAGATTGATAAGATAAAAAACAAGTTTGATGTGATAAACCTGGTAAAGGTGAAAAGCGTACGTGTAGAGTAGAAAATCTTCTCGGCCAAGGTGTCCTTTGAAACGGCGCTCACATTGAGCTGTATATCATTCGCTATAGCTTTCAGTTGCTTGTATGACTTTTCTTTCAACTTTTGAAGAGTCAAAGCTACTTTGTAAGTTAGTTGGAAACCGTTGCTTGCCATGTGCGCAGTATAATTTTTGCTTAATTAAAAGACTCACGTTGAATTCAGGTTTTGTGTACGTACTCTCAATTGGTTCTTCTGGTTCTAAGGAACTAGACTTTTTAGCTGCAGCCCTTGTTTTCGAACGAGTCATCATCTAACAATTGACGTTAAGAAAAGCGTTAAAAAAAAATTCAATTAAAAATGTTTTCGTAAGATCACACGTGATTTAGACAAGATTTATACTTAAAATTGGTTACAGAGCGTTTGCACAAGTATTCGGAGACATAATGAAGGGAGATTTAAATTAGCCCAATAAAGCAAGGTAACCTGTAAAGCTCAGGAATTTTGTAAAGTTTTTGGTTGCAAACAGGTTTTGAGCTCTCTAAGAAGGTCTCAACGCAGAATACTGAGGGAAAATAAATGTGATAAGTTGAGATTTGTAAAATAGAAGTGTTATATACGCCAGGAAGCAGAAAGGAGGAAGACTTCAAAACAAAATTACTTAAATGTATTGCAACTAAATTACTCATACTTTTCTTATTTAAAGTGAGTGAGCCACTCGCTGTGGCAACTAAAATACGTCCCACAACAAGTGCTGTGAACGTTAGGAACATTTACAGCACTTGTGTAGTGAATCTTTCAGCTGACTCAACCAGATTGCAAAAAATTGGCTCAAAGAAATTTGATTTGTTTTTCAACCACTGTAATCAAAAACAACCGAAAAAGACATCTACACTTATTAACATGCCTTGATTAAGGTTTGTAACCTAGAATCGGCGTGCTACTTAAAATTAAGGCTCCTTGGCGGGTAATTTTGGCGGTATCACCGAAATACCCTATTTAATAGCGGATAGTTGGGTCTAAAGGTGCTTAGAAGAAGTTACAAAAATAAATGACGCCAAAAGCGAAATTACGCCTAATATTACCTCCTATGGATACACCAAATGTTATTATTGTTATTTTATGCCTCTAAGTTCCATTTAGCAGCAGTGCACGTGTTAGATGTCAAAATGTGAGCATGCCTTAGCGCAAATTAAGGCAAATACTTGCGTGAACTCCAGTAGATGTGTAAAAGCGTCCGTTATTTACTTTTACTACCTAATTAGTATATGTATAATATCACGACGTACTTAGTCAGTGATTGAAGAGAAGGTGTAACACGAGTTTAGTTATTAAATTATATTTATTATTATTACAGTTATTACAAGTATTTAGTCGGGAGATTTCATACTATTTTATTTAGTATGAGATGCCTACGGAATCTCAGTATAATTGAGATAGTATAAATCCGGGCATCTTTACAGATGCAATAGATAAAACATGTTGTATGAGTTTGCGTGTGCACACAGCAATATGAAAAGAAGGTTTGAACTACAGGTTTCACTTTTAGTACCGACTCCACAGGGAGTTATTAGTCTAAGCTAAAATCAACATGACGAAAGACCTGGTTTTAACATTTGTACTCAATCGAATAATCATTAAGGAGAATCAAAAGTTTGAACGTTTGGTGGTACCAAAGGCTAGAGCATTGGAGATGTTCAAGGTACCAAAGCAACAAACCAACATTTTTGTACAATCTCATTTTTTCTTTTCAGTACTCTCCTTATAAGACAGAAATAGTCAACCTTAAAGTACCTGACGGGGAAGCTTGTGTTGCATATAGGTTCGTGTTAACAAACTCTGAGTGCACAAGCTTGTTTTGAGGCTTAGCAACGACAGAATGATGTCGCTTGCTTGTTTTGCTGGCGTTTAAACTGATGTTTCCGTTAGATGCGGACCTCTTATTGAGTTAAGTAAAGGGCCTCATCTCCCATTTAATACCATGTACCCAATGACATTCACGCTAAAACACAGGATAAGTGGTTTGAATAAAAATCAAAACAATTAAGAATGTGATAAATTACTGTTTTTTAAAAAGGGTTCCAAAAACTGCACCAACAGAGTGTGAACACACGCCTTTTTTTTCAACATTGCCGACAATTGTTGATTGAGTGTGTAGATAAAAAAAAAAATAGGGTTAGGTTTGGAATTACCTTTTTAGTGAATTTCTCTTCAGCTTGATGAAGTATCCGGATCCACTTTCCGTGTTTATCAAGCTTGTCATCAAACCTTGTGCTCATTGCTGACTGTTTACAAAAAATTGGCCATTTTATGTACACGTTAATGGCCAAGTCAATGATATCAAGCTGAAGCTCTACTGGAAGGTTTAACAAGTAACAAGACTGCGATTTTGAAGAGCTCATCTCCTATTAATCATTGTAAGTATCAATACAACTTTTACTTCAAGTTCAACTCCATTACCCTTTTTTATAACTCTTATTCAGCAGTGAGCTACCATACGGTAATGTTATGACAAGTTAAGCCACAACATATACTCGCTGAAGATTCAGTTAAAATACTATTTGTTCGCTCTCCAAATAAACCTGCTTCACTTGCTGCCATTCACTTTTTGGGTTGGTACTAGAAATGCTGGTTTATTAAAGGTTTATTCAAGTTTACCAATACCATCAAACAAAACTTGATAGTGTCTTCAATCGCCCATTAGAATACCAACACTTGGAATCTCCTGCAAGTTTATCATTAACATAGTTGCTATGCTGTTTCAATTGTCCATTGGCATACCAACACCTGTACTCTCCTTCAAGTTTACCATCCACATAATTTCTTTGCTGTTTCAATTGTCCGTTGTTATACCAACACCTGTACTCCCCTTCATATTCACCATCCACATAATTTCTTGCTGTAACGTTTTTTCGGACACTTTCTCGGGAAACTGGACATTTGAATTTTAAAAATTGTGGGCTAGGTTGATAGATATTGCGCTGGCGTAAATTTAGAAAAGAGCCTGCCAGCGTTTTGCACTGGTTTAAACGCAAATACCTCGTGTTTTTAGTAGCACGTTTTAGAAGGTCTTATTTCAGATTTTTAATTTTTGTTCTAAATAGTAACTCTCCAGCCGCCTAGCACACTCTCCTCGCCTAATACAGTTTTCTCCTAAAAGGAAGCTTTTGTTAGCCTTCTTAATTTCACATCCAGGAAGATTTGCTGATGGTTACTAGTGCAGTAAAATTGCACAATAAACAATTTAGACAGACTGTTGTTTTAAATTGTGCGAATTATATGATGCGACTAGTTGAACGCGAGTGTTCATCTAAAAAGTTAGCTATAGCCTAAAGCTTATGTACATTAGTGATAAAAGTTGAAAAAAGCAGAGAAACCAATTGACAATAGTGATTTATTTTGGTCGAATACTACTACAACTTTACCTCAAGCACTTTGTACATGCTCTTGTCACGTGATAAAAAAAGAAAAAAACAACTACAGCTACGTTCATTAGAATGCGTTTTATGTTTATCAGCACTCCTTAACCTTGTGGAGGCTTTTATCAGATATGAACATGCCTAGCCGAGCATTTAGTTCTGTCACATAAGACAAGCTTACACACATGGTAATTAAACGCTCTGCGTAGAGGAAGCTGAAACCACGTTTATTTTGTTATTGGAGCAACATTTACTAAACAAAAAGTCGCCGTTCGTTACCTCAACTTTAAAACGGCCAAGGATGCAGAATACATAACTATTAACTGGGTAAAGCATTTTTACAACAAAAAAGGTCTTTTACTAACTTATGTACATGAAGTGGTTATATGACAGTTTGGGGAGTGTCCTTTGTTTTAGACCGTTTGTCCATCTGAATTACACAATCGGAAATGATTTGCTGTTGTCCTGGATTATTCAGCCATCACGTGCGTTAAAAAACCCCAAATAGCGCTGAGTGTCATCGCAGTTTCTCGTAATGACATGCTAGTATTAGTAAGTTGCGTGTAAAACAAACTGTAGTACCCAGTAACACGACTGCAAACAAATATTATAAAAAGAATTAACGCAACGTAGCCCAATTTTTTTAGTGTGATTCGCATTAGGTATTTAGATTATGTTATGTTAAGTTATTTGAACCTGTTTAAGCCATTTGTTAGTGTACTGCAAACACGCTTGGAAATTGCTACCATTTCAGATAAGGTTTACGTACAGAATTCAATGACATGTTCTCACAGAGTGCATCTGGCATTTGTAGGAACATTAAGTTCTAAAGTACTTGCTGATATGTGTTTTACGTAAATAAATACATTATTACCTCTGATAATTTCTTCTTTGACACCCTATGTGACGCCCAGAAATCCGCAAACACCGTGGGTGTGGCCTAAGAAACAACATGTCATTAAAAAACCCAAGTAGCATATAATTTCAAAGATTGAAAGATATCAGCGACAAATTGTTTTAGTCTAGCGATGTTCCAAACGAATAGAATACCGAATCTATCGCCAGAACGTAAAAAGTTGGAAATAGTCGAATATATTCCGATTCGGTTTTCAGAGAAGAGCGACTGTGAAACTGAAAGTTGTTGGCTTTTTTTTTAATCACCAAGTGCTTTTTGTTCATCCAAACCACTCTCATACGTTTTAAAATGCATATTTCTATACATAGAGTGGTTGAAAGCCCTATCTCTTTAACTCCTGGGCTATGGACCAAAAATGGTCCATTAATTCCCATTGTACTATGTACATACCAATATAATTAATTGCTCTATAATTGTTACACATGATAATAAAACATATTTGTACGCTTTTCTGAAACTTATGACTTCGTTTGATCATTTTGGGAGGAAAAAACCAGTCAACAAAAAATGTCATTAAATCCATTTTTTTTTAGCAACAACAGAATGTATTAATATTTCTGAAGCTGTAATTCACACAATAGAGGCTCAAAATAGTATACAAACTTGATGTACATATATAAACTACATGAGAAATAGTAATGGTGTTGTATTCTGGCTGTAATGTTTTGAAGATTTTTTTGTTGCCAACTTTCTCATAATTCATATGAAGGGTCACGATATGTCAGATACACAGAAAGCGTATAACAAATGCTATTGATTATATACCTATCAAGAACGTAGTTTTCTTGGGTACATATTTTCGCTGGAAATGAATAAATGGACAAACAAGACAAAATATTTTGTTCACAGCATAAACACAAAAAAACACAAAAAACAAGGGTGGCGAGTGTATGTATCTCTGGGATGTCTGAGACGGTTCTGGTTTTTATTGTGAGTCAGGGTTGATGAGATATACCGACTATAAGTACTTTTCAAAACAATAAAAGCATCAGCCAAAACACTTTACTAATGTTACTGGTACTATCACTAATGGGTGAAATGATGTAATACATTGGTTAGCATTCGCTCCTGTAAGGCTTTGAAAAATATGTTCTCCTAGGAGGGAGAAAAACTTAAAATTAAAATATCGGCCAGTTTTGGCCCATAGGGCTTAAAGAGATAACGCTGTAAAACTGAGGAAAACGTTTGAATGTTTTTAATTTGTTCTAGTTTGCTCAATGTAGGTGTCACGTTTCCAACACATGTTTGTAACACTTAAAGTCACACGCAAAGATTATTTGGAAGTTTTTACTCTTGGAAAAGCTTGTACTTTGCCTCTCGACTAGTCATTCCCTTTGATACGAACAATGCACAGTGTTTCTCACTACTGCTTCAACAAAAAGTTCAACGTGGTACCTTTGCTGTCCAAATATACAACAACATATGCAGCTGCCTCCTAAGAGTACGTACCAACACCCTCCACTCAATGAACGCCAACTCAAACGCAGCATTACTAAAGGCACTTCAAGTATGTGCCAAATAGTTAACCAATCAAATACCCAGACGCCCACTGCTCCATCTGCCTTAAAAATAATACTCGCCTTGATGAAAACTTCACACATTTTTGTGGAGATGCATAGGTTTCCAATTACAGGAAACTTCTGGAAATCGGGAATTACGGGAAATTCTGGAAGATGTGATGGTTTCTGGAAGAAAAATAAGAATATTTCTGCAAGAACTGATAAACATTTGATTGATTTCCTGTACAAAAAAATGGGACAAAATGAGACAATAGCTGATGGTTTATTAACTACACATGTGGCCATGGACCATTTGTATAGGGTAAGTAACGAACTCGTGACTTCAGTACAACATTACTGGCATGCGCTGTTAAGTGAAGGGCACTTGCCAGGGTTTGAGGGCTGCCACGGAAGCTTTGACGAAACATTGCATGTGCCTTAAATACTTCAACCACGTTTTTTTGTCAAAGCTGAATTCATCGCACGTGTGGTAATTGTTACACTATATATTCGCGTTAAACTACAACAGCAACTGGAAGAAGATAAAAAGCGTACTATTACAACTTTCAAAGCTAAAGGTTGGATAAATATTTAGCTTTTGATCTGAATACGCTATTGTCATGTACGGTAATAATCACAAGTGGTTTTCTTACATACAATATTTAATCCATAGCCTATTTGAACAATTATTCGTTTTAATGTACCTTGGTTAAGACGGGGCCATAGTTTTTTCCGAATTTTCCGAATACAAAAATTCGAAAAAATAGAATTCGTAGAAAGATGCATAGCTAGGGCAGTCCACTAAGACTGACATTTTCTTTAAGGTCTCACAACAATGGTTCTTTGGGTTTACTAGATATTCCACGTGAACTTCAAAAGTATATTTCTACTTTCACAAGGGAAGCATTTACAAAATTTCACACTCTATCAAAGACGGCAGCAATTAATACTCACTTTAATGAAACTTTGAAAAGAAAAGGGTTGGATAAAGTGGTATAAAACTGGAGAGGTACACACTCATTTGTATGTAGTGAATGGGTTACATAAAGAGTGGTACAAGAGTGGAAGACGTAAGAGTCATTACTTTAAGATTAATGGTAAAATAAATGGTGAGTTTAAGGAATGGCATGAAAATGGACAGCTAAGTTGGCAAAGTATGTGGGTTACAACAAACGGCATGGTGAGGATAAGGAATGGTATGAGAGTGGCCAGCTGAAGAAAGAGGTTAGATTTGTTAAAGGCAAAGGACAAGGCGCTTTCAAGGAATGGCACTCTAATGGACAACTTATGTGCCAGTTTATGTACGTTGGAGGTAGAGTACAAGGTGAAGGCAAAAGATGGTTTGAAAATGGAGAACTTGAATACACTCACTTTTTTGGAACTTCAATAAACGCAAAACCTTTTTGAATTGTAATCTGCCTTTTGTATAGAACTGCTACTTGCTGATGTTGTTTACGATACTACCGTACTTAAACAACTACCTCACTTTTCAAACGTCAGTAAAATACTTATTATTTATACTGTCATAAATTTTGTATGTTGTCAACTCTTACTGTTGTAAGGCTTTTATTTTTTTTAATGACTTAGCTTCTGGGCTATACTTTACAATTGTTCCAGGTAGTGTGGTGATAGCTTATGTAGCTTTGGTTTTGAAGGCATATTGTTTTTGTTCCAGTAACGCTCGCCATAGTCAATATACAATTGCTCTAATGGCTCTATATCTCTCTTTGCAGTAAAGTAAATCTTACATAACCCACCATCAAAAACATACTGTGTCTAAAACAAAAAGTAAGAAGAAAATAAAAAGTTCAGGGATGCTGATACTAAACGTGAGAAAAAAACAGGAATTTGCTTCAACTGCTTGTGGACTCAAAGACGTACTTCAAGGTTAGGTTTTGGTGAATGGTTAATAAACCCTCCTAGCGATCTCATATATGATCCATCAATAGACCACTCATCTGATCCAGTAAGAAAAGTATAAGAAGATTGTTTTTCTTCAATCATGTCAATTCTGAAAGGAGCGTCTTTGTGAGTAAGTTTTCCTCCATAAGAACAGACATAATCTCCTTTTGATAGCTTTCTCATGGCAAATGCACCAAACTCGAACTTAGGATTAATGTAAGAAATGAGTATATTCTTAGCATCAACGACATGAGAACTTTTAAAAAAAGGAAGATGATCTGATCCACTTTCTGTTACTTCTTCATCGTACTCAGGTGGTTCGAAAAGAAACTTTCCTGCTTCAAATGAAAATTCATTAGGTATATGTGGATAAGAAGTAATCTCAACACCAGTCCATTTCTCAAAATCTGGGGTATCCATCTCGTAAATCTTTCCTTTGTACAAAACAGTAAAACAATCAGGTTTTACAACAGTAAAAAGTCTTGCGTAATCATCTGGTGTATTTCCTTTAGAGTCAGGTTCATTAAAACCATCTGAAAGGTCTTCTATTATTGGTATGATATCCATTGAATTTGACATATAAGCAACATGAAGTGGTGACAGCTTTGTTTTCGGTAAAACAGTTTTAACAATATCACGTGTTATATTTGGTTTTATAAACTCAATAGCTGTCTTATCTCTTAACGCCATAGCAACCATTAGACTCCATGATGTACAAGTACCATAATACTTGGATGCGTTTGCTACGTTGAATATTTTAAATATTGATACTATAGATAGTTGATCTTTAGCTTCAATAAACGATTCTTTGTCTTTGTTCAATAAATATGTTGCAAGCGGTTGATCCTTCGTTGTGAATTCCCATGGTATCCACATGTCAAAAAAATCTAAATCACGTGATAAGACAAAAAATTGGGTATAATCCGAAGAATGAACGTACTCTTCATAAACGAGGAGTAAAAGTGGCTCTGTGCGAATACAATGTCGAGAACAGTATTGTTCTCATGAGATTTTGAAGACAAATCGAAATGTCTGCACCTAAACTGTCTTGTTAGGCTACTGCCAGGACATACATGCCAAGGCCAATCTCCTTTAGAATCAGGAGCTAGAGGTACTCTAGCGTATCCAAGCTGAGAAAAGTTTGAGGAAGCACAATCAACCTATCACTCAATAAACTTTCACTTCGAGAAAAAAAAAACTTACAAAGTAAAGGCTTCTACCGTCTTCTTTAAACGTTAAATCAACTTTGTTATCGACGTATGGTTTTAACGCTTCATCGTGAGGCATTGCAGACAGTATAGGGTTGGTTTTGTGATATTTGTGAGGATTGGCGCCATGCTCTAACAAAAGCGATATATGGCGAGAGTACGTTGGTTTTACGAGCTCCAAAGGCGTCAAAACATGTTCTGAAGGCCAGTCGCTTAGAAGCCTAAAATTATGAGTCAAACGCTTTTATATTTGTCCGTATGCATTAAATACGCGAAGAGAGGTCATTTATGTAGTGATATGTGAGTTTACGCTCGATTAATACGCTTACCCCTTGAACTCCTTAGTTTCTTCCTTTACAAGCTTTTTAACAACGTCATATTCAGGATTAGGCGTTTTCTGCAGATAATCGTATATTTCTTGCTGAGGTTTACGCAAATGAGTCGAAGCGCTCTTAGAGGTAACAGAACGCGCTAGTTTAGCTGCTTGCATGTGCAATTAACGTACAACTAAAGCTAAACAATCAAAAAAGAAAACTCAAACATTTTCAAAAAAACGCCTTGTCAACTTTAAATAAGCCTATAAAGCCATTAAAATAAGTCTCATACGCGTTACTTAACAGTATGCATGCATACAAACCAATAGAGTTGTCCTTTCTCGTTAGGTTACTGAATAATGGTTATTTATTTTTGGTTGTAGAATTACTTGATTTTTTTTGAAAAATACTGTTGACCTTATTACTCAAGCTGTTTCCTAGCCCAGAACATTTCTAATATTTGTTTTGTCGTTTCGTAACCTAAGAAGCATGCAGCGTTTGCTGGGAAAGCACGGATCATTACAGGTCCAAATCCTCTGTACAAAGTGGCGAAAGTATTCATACCTACGAAAAAAATGAGAAATGATTATTTCGTCTACAAGAAGAATACCTTCAGCTCTGTAAATCTCCATAAACACGGATCTGATACCATTTGGATATTTTCCATCAGGAGCCGTTTGTAAGCGGGACTAGAAAACTGTTACCACCACGCAAACGCAATGATCCGCAAGCGTTTCTTAAACAAATTTTTCTTACCTTTAAAGTGTCTATAGGGATTGCTGGAAGCCAGTTGAGTACACCAGCCATACCACCAGCTACAAGAGTTCTCCATGTACGTTGTCCCCAAGAAGTCTGGTCTACACAACTGTAAATATTTCTTTCGTTGGAATTAATAATTCTTCAAGCTTACCATTTACTTGTAAAGTGCTCTTGAACCATTCATATCCAGCAAAATATGCCATGGACGCTACACAATCACGTAACATAGTTGCAGAAAATCCACGATTGATAGACTCGAGTCCTAATTGGCAAGAAATTTAAGTACACCTGCCAAAGTACAAATGAAACAAAAAAAATTCCACTCAGAGAAAAATAGTCTTTATGAGCCTCTTGAGGCAACACAAATACGCCAGCCGTACCTCCAGTCTTCCATAGATGCATGCCAAGATCTGGAACGCCCTTAAATCTTGGTTTTTCGCCTGGTTTAAGATTTGCAGTTTGTGTCTGAAGGATACATTTCACGCGCTCTAAAGGAGCCAATATAGGTGTTGTAAATAGCCCAGAGGTAGCACCTACGCTCGTTTAACACAAGATATTGACATTGAGCCGTTTTAAACGACGTTAAACGCAAAACGTTATTTTTCTGAAGAATCTGAGTATGAGCCGCAAATGCGTTATTTTCGTTCTTGGAGTGTACAAGCGTACCTGCTAATGCGATTGGTAGTAAATCCAAGTTTTTAAAGTTATCCTCAGTTGTGAAAATTGATTTGCCGATACCGTAGCCAAAGAAGCATAGAGAGTACATAGGAGTTACACCTAGTAGCGGAGCTGTAACTCTAGATTTCAGTGAGCGATGACGTCTCAATAACAGTTTCGTTTTCCTTCGTTGCACACGCAAAGGAATTTGTTTTAGAGCAGAAAGGAGTAGTTTTTAGGGCGATTAAACGTAAAGTTTTAGAGATAAACGCGTGAGCGATAGAAAGCGCTACAGCGCAACAATGAAGCGTAGGAAAGGTTTTAAGCGCATAACGGTCGGGTTGAAACTAATTTTAGTGTTCGGTAATTTCATAAAGGTTTTAACTATCTACGCACCCTTTGTACAAACTCCAAGGGCCTTCTCGGGACATCATTTTCAGTGCACAATCAAGGGTGCTCTTGTAAGGCGGTGCTTGCCCTATTCGACGCTATTTTAGCATAGTTGGTACGTTTCCGTCGTTGTACCTTGAATTACTTTCATAGTTTGCATTCTTACTTTGATTGTATCTAAAGCGCTTAGTACGCTACCAATACACACAACATACCTAGTGGATGTCCCACAAGAACAATAGCAACGCCTCCGCCGCTACCACCGATTGTTTCGCGTATTTGATTCTCTAAGTAGCTCATAGTGTTTAAATTGTATTATTCGACTGGTGCTGCTCAATATACCAGTTACTACTTTTATTTTTTCAAACAAATTATATAAGTCAAACTAATTAATTTCGAACTTTACGCCACGGCTGAGTAGTGTTAGATCTAAAACACGTGAAGCCATTTTTTTAAAGTATCAAAAAATGAATTTATCTGAACAATCAAGAGCTCCTGTATTACGATAGATGGGTTTCAAGTACCCCAGGCTAGTCTTGACATCGCCTAAACTACAAAATGTCATGTGACTTTAAAGCGAACGAATCAAAGTGTGGCCGTAGCTGTGCTACATTGCGTTCTACACCACGTGTTTTCTTTAGGCTTAATACAGAAATAGACTAACCAAAACGTTGTACCGCCCTTCTGTTGCCCAGTTTTATAAGTACTAACCTTGGACTTGGTGACAGAGTTCAGTTAGAGTAATTATCGCTGTACAGCTGTTGAACTGTTTAAGACCTTTTAAGCTTGATCTTTTTTGAGAGTCGTTACTGCATCGACACCAAAAAGCGGTTTGGCAGTAACCAAAAGTCTCCAAAAATAAAAACAAAAAAAGCCCACGTGATTTACATTATTCCAAAATAAACAACCAGGCGGTGGATTCCGATTTTTTTTTTCGTTAAGTAGTTTGAACCAGTTTTGTGCACACTTATTATCACGCAAGTTGTTTCTATTCACCGCGCTTCTCCAGTATTAATAAGTAATACATAGAGCACTACGAGGTACAGACAATAAAAGAGCTATTTAACATAATTTTTAGTAGAGTAAAAATAAACCAACAGGCATACGCACGTGATGTTTCGTACTTCGATAGTGGCTTTAGGTACAGTTTATAAAAAAAGAAAAATTATCAGCGCTGCGAGATGTAAATAGAAAGTAGTTATTCTATGCTTATTACAAGCCACACGGGCAAGAGAGTTTACGTGGAATAGCGGAGTATCAGAGGGTAGTGTAGACGCTGTACGTTTCCGTTTCAAAAAACCACAAAAAAATAACCAAACAAGTATTTAACACTAACATCCGTTTCTTCTTGCGTAGGTCGCGAATTGGGTAGTAGATGGAGATCAAACACTCCCTGAGATAATGGACGATATAGTTTTCACATCAGATACCACAGCTACACTCCTTTTCAATGATACAGGTATTTTTTTGTCAGAAAAAAAAAAAAAATCACTTTATGTTTGGATTGAAATAAACCCAAAAAAAAATAGGTCTGGAAAATGGTGCCATTGGATTAGTCGCAGGAAATCATTATGAATGGAATACTGTAAATATCCCTAATGGCGCTGATATAAACTTTGTACTTTCAGGTGCACAATCGTTCGGTTTCAAGACAAGGTATGAAATCGATGATAAAATTGTGGTTCAACAAAAAGTCTAATATGTGTAGATTAACTTCCAACGCTGATAAAACTTCGTTCTTATTCCCTGCAAGTTCACTGGGTAAAATATTAGAGTTAATCGAGTAAGTTTCAAAGTGAAACTCTGTGGGGAACTCAACAGGTTTTTTTTTATAGAGCAAACTATGGTTCAAACACAGCTCTTGAGTTTACTGTAGGCGGACGAGTACTGGTTCGATCCGTCGCGTTTGAGGCTCCTTTATCTGTGATATTTAAACCAGACCCTAGTGGAAATTCTCCTGTTCTAGACATGCTGTTTAACGAAAATACAATAACATTGAAGTACGTTTACATAATTTTTGTTCATTTTACATTTAACCAAAATCGAAGCGCTACTGTTTTTTACTTTGACTTTTATTTTGCTTTTACAAAGCGAGTGTTGGATATTTTTTGCTTTCAGTGTTTAGCATAGTACTACCAACTCAGGCTGATTCAAAAAAAGTCATGTTGGACGTCTTGGCGTTGAGAGTACTAGTGAAACACTTTGTGTTATTTTTTGGATTGTGAAGCATGAAACAACTAGATTTTCTAACTACTTTATACAGCATTGCTGAAGTCAACGCTAATGAACAGACTGGTTTACAAGATTCGATCAACTTCGACGGCCTGACTGGTATTACAGCATTGCAAACCTACAATGTTAACGTTGAAGCGATTACTGTCCAGGACAGTATCCTTGAGATCCGCGCAACGTCTTCTGATTCTCAAAATCGAGAAGACGCTGTAATTGTTAATTTAGTGCACACAGGCGTTGCTTCAATAGGAATGAACGGTAAGTGTATACACATATTTGACTGGTTCAAAACAATGAACTTGGATTTGCTTTCTTTTGAAGTGATAACCACTCGTTTTCTTATTTTTTTCTTTGTAGGAATACTTCGGTTTTCAAGTATTGCTTCTCTTCGACTTGAAGGAACTGTTCAAATGAATAACAACGAGATGGTGGTAGATGTAAGTTTACAAGAAACTAGAAAGTTCTCGTATCACTTATAAACAAATCGTCTTTTAGGGATCACCTGCCTCAGCTTCAACGTTCATACCAAAAGTTATTATTAGTGGTTCAATTCTTGGAGGTGGTGATGTGCAGTTTTCAGATTGTAATGTTACATTTTCTGAGACATCAAGATACGAAGCTACAAATGTTTCTTTACAAGATAGAGTAGAAATGAGATGGGATGTAACGTGGACTAGTAATCCAGTTTTAATTACGAGACGAGGTAAGATAGCGTAAATCAAGAAAAGCGTAAAAAAGTATTTATATCGATACGGTTCTATTCGTTAAAAATTCTTACTTTTCCGCATGAAAACAACTGTTTGTTTTGCCAAAATAAAACACACAGGCATTTCTGTGGGGTTAGGCAAGGAACAAAAAAATAAGAACGAACGAATAGAACTGTACCATGCGTTTTTTTAAATTCCTATGTTTTGTAAAAGTTTTGTTTTTTTTGTGGCTTCAAGATTATTTTGTTTATGACTTTTACTTAGGCACTATTTCCTTAATATTTGCCGAAGAAATGAGCTTCAGTATGTTTAACGCGGATGCGGGTATTATATCAATTTACGGACCATCAACAGTAAGAAAAGCCTCATAGAACAACTGTTTTTATTCTTTTTTTCATTGTACTTTACTAATTCAGAAATGACAGGTCTTTGCCACTACTCTAACAAGTAATATTGGTGTTTTAATTCTAAAAAATGGAGGTACTTTAAGGGTTGATGATTATGATTTTGGAAATAGTCATACACTCGAAGAAGGAGGCAACCTGATTATAGCAAGAGTGCGCATGACAAATTATTTTATCACGTTTTTGTTTTGTACTCAAAAAACATCTTACTGAGTTGTTTGATACTACCCTAAACTTCCTTACTCTCAGTAACGAATAATCACATTAATGATGATACAGGTTGTTACACCTTTACAAGTAACGGGAAACGGGACCCTCACTATCGAATCAGGTGACATGGACTTTAGTGCACATACGATTGAGCGGAGGTTGAACGTAGAATCTGCTGGAGCTAGCTTTCTTTACACTTCAGCAGATCAAGTTTCTACAGCGAATGTTATATTATCAGGAGGATCCTTGATGGCTTCTGTCCCTATCACCATGAATGTACGAACAAAGAAAATGGCAAATGAAAGCCGTTATAGAAAGTGTTTTTTTTTTAAAAGTCATCTAACCTGTTCTTCGTTGTAGGGCCTTGTGATTAGTTCAAACAATTCTTCTTCGCCTGTATCTATTATAGATATAACATCAGGATTAAATAATATGACAGTAACGTCTGGATCGGTTGATATAACACGTACGTAACAATAGTAAAGATTTTAAAAAGAACTTGATTTTTCACTGTATTTTTTTTTGAATCAAGTTTTCGTACGTGATAAAAAATATGAATACTCTCCAAAGATGTTGTGTACTATTTTTTTACGGCGAATTAACGTCTCCAACTTATTCAAAATCAAGTACGGCAAAATCGCCTAATGATGTTTTATTAGGAAGCTCATTGGCTGTTTCTGATACACTTGTGTATAACGGAGCTAGTGGTGGTACTATTTCAGTTGGTGAAGGATCATCCTTGTCTATCAATAACATAATCATTGATATGCCTGAAGATACGGCTGAAGCTATTTTAACAGGTAAGACAGACAGATAGAAGAAACAAACCTTTTTTCTTATTTTTCTCTTCGAAAAATAGGAACCGGCACGTTGGACATTGCTGGTAGTATTGAGATTAAAAGAGGCATTCTTGTATTAAGAGGAACCAGTATTTCTCTTAATAGTTCTATTGTTATATCAGGTGGTACTCTATCAGTTGAGGGAGTATCAAGTATTGATGGAAGCGTAGTAGCAACAGGTGAATTGTTTTTTTGTCAACTTTTTTTTTTGTGTACTAACTTCGAAGTAAAGGTAACAGCATTTTGCGTATATTAGAGGTACACTTTATTTGAACTAGGAATTTGCTTCTTTGACTAATGTGGTTAGGGAGTACCAAAGATTTCAGCGATTACCTGTAATGGCAATGCAACTGTTCAACTAGTAAAGAGCGCCACAAAACGAAGTGGAACTTCTTTTGAAGTTGGCGATTTAAGTTGGATGCAAGGTACATTGGACATGGGTGGTGATGGATTGGTTGCTGATACATTATCACTACCTGCTGCAATCGCTGGAGGATCTAAAATATTATCCAATGGATGTTTGACTGTAAAGAATTCTGTGACAATTTCAGGCAATAGCGTAGACATTCAAGGTAAGTGTTTTTTGT
>JALMLS010000389.1:0-21040 GCA_038496445.1 Trichosphaerium sp. ATCC 40318 | reverse complement strand
ACAAGGGGAGTACTGTAATAGACTTCAATGGCAAACTAGATTACCGGTTCACTTGTGTGAATGGCAAATTAGAAGGAAGTGGAAGGGATGGCACCTAAATGGCCAATTGAGAAAGCAGTACTATTGTTTCAATAGAAAAATACCAGGCGAGTACAAGACATGGCATGACAATGGTCAATTGAGTGGTCATTTTAACTATGTCAATGATAAGTTTGTTGGAGAGTACAAGACATGGTATGAAATGGCCAACCGCATCTCCACTGTAATTATGTTGATGGTGTTCGTACAAGAGAGGTCAAAAAATGGAGGTCCAATGGTGTTGCATACCTCAAACCCGAATAAGTAGTGGGCTGCTGGAGTTATAACAGGAGGATTTACTTTACTCAAATTGCCTTGCAGTTCTTTTTGTCACTGTCTCCAAGATTACTGATTAGATTTCAGAGTTTTATCAATAGCAGTAGAAAGTCTGAAATGATATATTGTTGTTTTTGGCAGTGTCAGAAAAAGAACCACAAGGTAGGAGTTAACTCGGATTATTGATAAAAAGATAAAACGATTATCCCATTTTTTAGTTGGTCATAATCCAATCCATCTCCGGGCCTTATAGTTTGTATGGCGTTTACTTGGAGGTGTGTAGAATTTGAATTCTTAGTATGAGTTCAGAACACATGAAGATGGAGAAGAAGGAATTGTAAAAATTGTCTCTTAAAAAAAGCAAAGAAAAAGAGTACCGTGATGATAACCAAGAAGAGGTCCTCGAAGAAAATGTCATGTACTAAATTGTGTTTTCTTTGTTGCGAACAATTGGCAAGAATTGGAAACGCATAAAGGGGTTGGAAGAGAGTCATTAACCCGCTACAACAATACAAGAGCTTTTGCTTTTTGAGCGAACGACGTGAAAGAAACTAAGAAAACCTACCCAATAAATTTGTAAGTCTGCCAAGATACAGTGTTTGTAATAACACAACGAACGGAAAGAAGATGCTACTTTCATCTTAACAATACCTACTAACACAACCTGCATGTTGCGTTGTTTACACCACATTTACAATATTTACAAAATCTGAAATCATGATTTCGTGGTTCAATTCACAAATACTCCGCTATTTTAGTCATAACAATATCTTATCACGTGATGAACATCAAACTACTTGTGTACCTATTCTTTTCATGTCTTGGTACCTACCATTACGTTTTATGAACAACAACGGCTTTTATTTACAATAAAAGTAGCGTACTCACTCGCAGGGGATTTAATGATGCCTCCAATGGTTAGAGGTTGTGACTGCTCTTGTCGTGTATGTGATATGTGCCCGTTTAGAGATATGTCTTCATGTACAACGATAACAGCTAACGATCCAAGTACTAACCTCATCAGTCTTTGAAATGCATTCTAAAATAGTTGATAGTCGATTTAAGTGACGCAGCTTTCACAACGAAGTGTATTATTGTTAATCCTACAGATAAAACAACGCCAATATCAATTAGCGGATCAACACAAGCTGATTGTGTTGTTATCCTTGCTGATACTATTGTAACTGGTCGTATGGATATGTTTGCTGGTGATGATTGCGTATGGGTTGTGGACGCAACTGTTCAAGATGTCATTAACACAGGTAACGATCGTACATTTTCTGAAGAATTATAAAAAAAGAGTTTGTTGGTTTTTGTTTTTTGACAAGAGTTTCAAGGTCCTGGAGATGATTGTATCAGAGTTAGTGGTTCTAGCGTAGGTCCACTGAGTCCAGGTGCTGATAATGATGCTATTGTATTCTCAGGAAGTGACACTGATGGAGACGGTGATGGAATGTAAGAGTTTTGATATTTTGGTTAAACTATCCATTTAAGAAAGTGTTTTAGGTTTTCAAGCTTTGTCACATCTACTGGTGATGATTGTGTTAGTGTAACGGATTCTACAGTTGGTGGTATATTTACAAATGAAGGTAATGATTGTATTGAGGCTATTGGAAGTACCTTAGATCAAATTGGAGGTAACCTTCACTAGCTTTGTTCTAACTTGTAACTAACTCTTGCTGTTTTCAGCTGGAGGTGACAATGATGTTGTTGATATGGATAGAGTTACTATAACTTCTATATTTGGCGATTCCGGAGACGATAGGCTGATATTATCTAACTTTTATTTGAGTACGTATGGCTGATCTAATGTGATTCAAGTGCTTACACGTGTTGTTTAGCTGAAGCTGCTAATGACATACCCGTGAGAGGAGCTTCAGGTTCCGATTGGATATCGGTTGGAGGCTTTAAAGGAAGGGGTTGCGGAGGGACTACAAGGATGATAAGCGGTGGAGATGACAATGATGAGTATGCCATTTATTACAATGGTTGTGAGAAACTTGTTACTGATTAGTTATTGTAGGTGTTGCAGCCCTGATAATTCCGTGGAGGTTAGAGCTGATTGTGAAAACATAGCAACTGGAGCAGATTGTCCTACGCTTAGAAGTATGACATGTGCTAGGCGCATATGATAGTCGGATTTTGGAAACTACTATGAAACAACTCTTTTGCAACCACTTTTGTCTCAGGTTTTTTTGCGTTAACATGATGAGCACCCCCACATAATATGTTCACATAATATGTTCTTTACCTTTACTACTTTGTGTTCCTCAAAGCCATTTATTAGCGTCTTATGACGGAAAGTTCAAGCACCCAGGTTGTTATTAAGGAGCAGTTTGAACCTTGGGAAGTACTGGCATCAATATCTATACTTATGCCACCTCTCATTTGTAAACAAAGTGACCAGCCTTCACGGTTAGGAAGCTCCAAGTTCTTAGAAATTGTGCAGTACTTTAGTTGTTTGAATAGTCAGTGGTGAGGTATCAAATTACTCTTTGCAGCTTAGGTATTAGTACGTCTAAATACAAGATTGGATACTTGTGACTACGGAATTGAGTTGAAGTTGACGATACATCACGTGATGTATAATATTTCAATACCTGACGCCGTGTGCTATGCATATCATCTAGATACTAGCCTTCGCGTTTGCAATCTACCATGAACAAAGTAGGTATATATACAGTACACACTTTGTGTCCTAACTACGCAAAAAAAAAAAGTAACTTTTGCTGGTTTTTTTTATCGAATTTTGTTTCAAACGTTCCGAAAACAACATCTTTTTTTACTGCCAAATCAAAAAAGATTACAATGGTTTTACTAATTTTTTGATTCCGTCCGCTTGCCGCATCTTTTGTTTTTTTCACTGAGCCTGAACTATACAGAATCCCATCCAGGCCACTATAGTCTCTAAACTACCATTTTGGTTCACCTAAAACGGAAAGTACTTAGACTATATTGAAGCAATACCATTGCAATAGCTTTATGCTTTATTAATAGATTAGACTTCGTTTTATAGCGGAACGTTTTTAACCCCAACATTCCCAACTCCGGTGAATTGTTAACCGCTTATTGATTGATTTTGTGGATTGCCCTAAATTTCATTTTTACATCATATAAAGGAGCATATAAGTAATGCGCTTAGCCATAATTGTTGGCATACTACTGGTATTTACTATTGCAGTGCCTTCCGGTGCTCAAAATGTTATTCGCATCGGAAGTGTATTCCCTACAGAAGGGGGTACAGTTAATAACCAGGTTTTAATGACAAACGGGCAACAAATGTGGAAGGACACAGTACGCTACTTCTCCAGCATGTTCAAAAAAAGGTGTATTTCAATCAATAATCGTAACAATACACTCCTAGGTTAATGCTCGGGGAGGTATCCGTGTAAACGGCACTAATTATAGCGTAGAAATTATAGAGCTCGGCACAGGTACGGTTACTTGGATACCTTTAACATTGGCGTCTTTTTTATACTTTACTTCGACTATGTCTACTGCAGCTTGACTAATAGGGTTCTTTAGGAAACAGCGGTGACGCGGTAGCTAACGCTACAAGACACCTCATCGATAACGAGAACGTTGACTTTTTATTATTGGTAAGCTCTTTTTCCTGTTTGTCTGTCTCGTATTTAAATTTGAAATTTCGTCACTTCACGTTTTTTTTTCACAAACACGTGCCCTTTCTAAAAATACATTTTCAAAGCCGGTAACAACCCACTTGGGACTTCCTGGGGCAATAGTCGCAAATGATCTGAAGGTTAATTCTCTCTTACGTACGCAACAATCACAATAAGTGATACTTATGCAACTGTTACTAACACCTGCTCTTGTAGCTAGCGCCGCTACTCCCAGTAACTATATTTGTGATGAAGACTTAAGCTACCCATGTACTTTACCTTTTGGAAGAAGATTGAAGTACACAAGTAGTCTCATACAGCCAACTACGAGGTTCATGGTGGAGGCTTTAAACTTGCTTGCTGTGTCGAATAATGTCAAAACAATAGCTGTTTATTGGGAAGGTATGGCCGACTAGCAATTGATTAAATTATATGGCGTACTTACGAGGTACTAGATACTGCTTTCACCAGATCTATCGCGGAGGGTGCACTCAGGAGTATAGAATTTTTGGGGATGGATCTTGTTTACAATAAAAGCATCACGTTTTCTTCAAACACAACCAGGGTACAACCTGAGATTGACGAGCTCATATCGGTACTGAAGGAAAAAAAACCTGGTGCGTAATTCTCAAACAAAAAGATCCGCTTACCTAATCGCTATTCGTTACAGATGTTGTTCTGGGAGGAACTTTCTTTTCATGTATTGCTTTATTGGAGACAGCAAAGAGAATGAACTACAACGCCAATGTATGTACTTTACCCTTTCTCTCTATATACTTATGCGTTTACAGGCTTTCTTATTGTCTCGGCCTTGTCCTGTTCATAATTTAGGAAAAGACTCTCGATACGTCATGGTCGCTGGAGCTAATGTACGACAGACTTTTTTGTCCCATGTTAGCTTATTATCTTGTTAAGTGGGATAAGAGGCTACGATCAGAGCGTTATGACGAAAATGACAACAATGTTCCTTACCATCACTTCATTAGTAACGGCACTGAAACTTCGCCTATACTATTCAACAATAAGTACCTGGATATGTATGGAATGGAACCAGGTCCAGTAGGTACGACACATATCCCCTTTAAGGTTCTTCTCTTTCATTAATTTTCTCCTGCAGGGATGATAGGTTACAGTGCAGGATATATCATTCAATACGCATATGAAACAGCAAAGCACGTGACAAATTTTTGGTGTTTTTTTTTTGTTCAACATGTCGCTAATAAACCATGTTCTAGTTCATTCGATGTTGATAAACTACAAGAAGCTATCAACGCTATTGATATAACAGGCTTTTGTGGTGAGTACGAGTTTGATCAGTTCGGTCAAAATCTGGGAAGAAGTGGTTTGACTGTTCAGCTTGATGAGAATGTCGAATATCAGATAGTTGCTCCTCTCTTTGCTGTCACAGACCAGTTTGTTTATCCAGCGCCAAAATGGGATGAAAGAGAAACAACATACGGTTGGTACAGTACGTCACGACATCCCAGCTCGTAGTTGAAGAATATTAATGTATTTACATCTAGAGTACACTAGCGAGCTTGTAATCCTATGTATGGTTGCTTCTGTTATTCTGATCACACTTGGTCTCATCGTGTGGATACTAATATTTCACAACCATATAGTCATACGCGCTTCGCAACCGCTATTCGTTGTTCTCGCTTTGGTATTGACAATACCTTGCTTTGTTATTTTTACATCGAATACTAAAGAAGCCACTAGGTTGGTACTATTGTAATGTATTGTTCAATATTTTTCTGGACTCTTCACACGGATGACGTTCATTGTACTCTTGTAAGATGGTTTCTAGCAATTGGATTTGGTGTACGTACATCTAACTCCACTATCTTATATCGTAACGATACCTTACAATCGTTTGTAGTTGACTTACGGAGCAATGTTTGCAAGGATTTATAGAATTGGTCAAATATTCCTTGTGAAGTCCTTGGATGTATTCAAAGTAACGAACATGATGATCATCCCTATTGTTGCTATTATAGTATCCGTAGAGATTGTTATCCTTACATTATGGACATTAGTAAGCATCGGTCAAGCTGAACTTGTGGAAGGAGCTCCTTTTATTCGGTCAGATGATCACTTTACTTGTGCAACATCAACAAAGGATACGATCTTCTTTGCCATTCTCATGCTCTTCAATGCCGGTGTATTGGTATATGGACTTTATTGGGTATATAAAATATGGAGATTAAAGGCAATACTATACAACGAATCGAGGTGAGGACATGACATTCGAACTGATGTTTAAAAAATATGACTAATCTTGTTTTTTTTTAAGATCGATTGGATTCGCTGTTTACAACCTCACGTTTTTCATTATTATTATCATCGTCATTCAGGTATGTATCAGAATCTATTGGTTGTTTTACTGATACTTGTCACAAGGTCTTTGGATCAAGTAACCGTGAGGTGGCGTTTGTTCTTCGATCTGTATGTCTTATTCTCGGACCATTTATATCAATCTTATCATTGCTTATCCCACGGATGTACTACATGACAAAAAGTGAAGAAGAACTCAAAAAAAGCACCGGAGGTTCGACTAGTTCGAGAGTCATGTCTGGTACTTTTGGCCCAGGAGGTTTTGATACAAGTGAAAACGAACTACAACAAAAAGTAGACACTTTAGAAAAGTCAAACGCTGACTTAAAACAACGTCTTGCAGAGATGAAACGAAAACTAGAGAAAGTCAGCAGAGGTAACTTTGTTACAAGTGAAGTAGTGCATGCAAAGGGTTCAGGAGATGAATCAGATAGTAGCGTTTAAACAGTAAACCAACCAGTGTATATATATAAACATAATCTTGTTCAGATGCTTGAGCAAATCACTCGGAAAATGCCTTTAATGTCAACTGTAAAGTAGCCAACCTCACTCAACATTGATTGAATGAACCCACTGAAAGTAAATCGAAGTCATTTTAAAAATTGTGAGACTGTGTGCTGTATGTACTGTACACCAAGAATATACTTTTTGCGTTTAATTGACACCTTTACTTTTATTCAAGTTTAGTTTCAATACTGGTCAAATCTTAGGTTTATGAGAGAAAAGTAATAAGCGCTTGTTTCAAATATGGGCAAGTGTTAGATGTACAACAAAAAATATATATTGAGGTACTTACCATTACGGATGAAAGAAATTGTTTTCTTCCATTCACCTACAATTTTGTTTGCAGTAGGGTTAGTATTGGTAGTCATCTACGCAACACGTGATTTGCCTACAAATACAGTTAAAAGAAAGAAAAAGAGATATAAGTGTATCAAGTGGTAGCTGCAAGATGCTGTAACATTGAGAAGGAAAATATAAAGAAATTGTTTCTTATACAAGCACTTTATTTAAAATAAACTAACATGTTTTTTTCTCATGTTTGCATTGTGAACGTCCAACAAATTCCGAATCATATTACGGCCACAATTGACCATTCTTATGCCATCGTTTAATTTCTCCATCACGTTTCCCATTGATGTAATTCCATAAAACCCACAATTGGCCATTGACATACCATTTCTTGTATTCTCCTTCTTCCTTACCATTGATGCAATTATACTGCTCTTCCAATTGGCCATTATGATGCCATCTCTTGTATTCTCCTTCTATCTTATCATTGATGCAATTATACTGCTCTTCCAATTGGCCATTATGATGCCATCTCTTGCATTCTCCTTCTCTCTTATCATTGATGAAATTATACTGCTCTTTCAATTGGCCATCATCATACCATTTCTTGAAATCTCCTTCTCTCTTACCATTGATGTAATTACACTGGCACCATAATTGGTCACTGTTCCGATGATGCCATCTCTTGTATTCTCCTTCTCTCTTACCATTGATGCAATTATACTGCTCTTCCAATTGGCCATTATCATACCAGCTCTTGCATTCTCCATCACATTTCCCATTGATGTAATTCCATAAAACCCACAATTGGCCATTGACATACCATTTCTTGTATTCTCCTTCTCTCTTACCATTGATGCAATTATACTGCTCTTCCAATTGGCCATTATCATACCAGCTCTTGCATTCTCCATCACATTTCCCATTGATGTAATTCCATAAAACCCACAATTGGCCATTAACATACCATCTCTTGTATTCTCCTTCTATCTTATCATTGATGTAAATACGCTCTATCAATTGACCATCGAAACACCATTCCTTGAACTTTCCTTCTCTCTTACCATTGATGTAATTTCCACTACTCCACAATCGGCCATTATCAAACCAACGCTTGCATTCTCCATCTTGTACACCGTGTTTCCAGTTGGTTTGATCTAAAAGTATGTTTTTGCGTATCTGCCATTTTCCATGCTTGTTCATCTCATTATCATACCTTGTGGTCATAGCTGTAAGAGGTACGGTAGTCCGAGTGATAGGGATAAAGGTTAACTTTATTATACGTCTTAAAGGTCTGACTTAATTACAATAAAGCGTCCTTACAAATCTCCCTCCAACGTAAGTATGATGGTCCCTCATCATGACGATCAGTTCTCACCATTCTTGTATCATTAATAGTAATTCTTCCGTTAAGGTTTTCTCAAAGTTTGCTATGAATTCCGCTAGCCATTTCCGTAGCTCTTCTTTACCGTTTCTTTTGCTATATTTAATCTCGCTTTCTAGCTCCTCGCACTTGGTACTACTTCTTATGTATCTCGATCCTTTTCCTACTAACTCCTTCAACATGCTGGCTAGTTTATCGTTTGACAGGTTCTTTGATACTCCGTATATGTATTCTAATAACTTCTTTAAATGTGTCGTTCTGGTCATCTTTGTTCCTCTTCTTCTCATTCCTTTCCTTTTTGTTGTCGTTCCCTCTATTTCCATTGGGCTATTGATTGTAGATTCCTCTATCTTCTTCGCTACTGCTCTTGTTGATTCTAATTCGTTATTCTCTTTATATTCGGTATCGTCATCCTCTCCTGGATCAGTTATCTCTTTATATTTATCTCTTTGTTGCTTGTATATATCCCTCGTATCTATTTCTATGTCTTCTTGTGGCCTCAAGTATGAATCTATGTGTGGTTTCAGTCTCTCTACGTGTACTACTTCTGATAACTTCCTATGTTCTGGTATGTCTAGTCTTATAGTAATGTCGCTGATCTTCTCTAATATTTCGAACGGTCCTTGCCATTTTTGTGTCAACTTCTTTCTTTGCCCTTCTTTAATATGTGGTACGTATAACCATACTTTCTGTCCTACTTTGTATTCTACTGTTCTTCTACCTGTGTTGTAGTATTCTGCTTGTTTCCTTTTCTCTGCTAACGTGTTTCTCTTCGCAATCTCATGTACTGATTTCAGTCTGTGTGCTAGTGTTTCAGCCCAGTCGCTCATGTTGTATTTGTTCTTTAGTAATCCACCGTTTCCTGCCATGACATCTAGTGGTATTCTTGGTTTCCTGCCAAATAGTAATCTGTACGGCTCATATTTCGTGGTTGAGTGTATCGCTGTTCTATACGCAAATAAACATGGTTCGATCCAAATGTCCCAATCATCTTGATCATCGTCTACAAAGTGTCGTATCATCTCTATTAATGTGTGGTTGAATCGTTCCGTCTGGCCATCCGTTTGTGCATGGTATGCTGTCGTTCTCTTTTTGTTGATGTGTAATATGTCGTACACTTGCTTCATAATCTCTCCTGTTAAATTCTTACCTTGGTCGGTTAATATCGTGTTAGGTATTCCATATCTGAAACACCATTCGTTGACAAATATCTTCGCAATTGTTGTCGCTTCTTGGTTCTTCATGGCAAACGCTTCTACCCATTTCGTAAAGTTGCAATTAATGACTAATAGGTATTTGTTTCCTGCTCCTGTTCTGTTCAATGGTCCTACTATGTCCATGGTGACTAGCTCAAACGGGTAACTAGCTCCGAACTTTCCTCCCATCTTGCCTGCTTTCTTTAATCTTGGCGTCTTCGTTCTTAAACATGACGGACATGATCTACACCATTCTTTTGTATCCGCGTATAATCTAGGCCAATAAAATCTTTCTCGTAGTCTGTCGTATGTTTTTATAAAGCCTAAGTGTCCTGAGAACGGTGCGTCGTGTGCTTGTTTGTATATGGCTCTCTTCAGTTTAACGATGTTGGGTACGTATATTTGGAATATCTCATCTTCTGCTTTTGTTGGATCCTTCCTGTATAGTATGCCTTTGTCATCAATTCTTAGGTCTCTCGCTTGTGCGTAAAATGTGGATTCTATAAATCCTCTTGACTTTAATATTGCTCTGCTAATCTTCCCTTCTCGTAAAAATTGTATAAATACTTGTGTTGTTGCGTCGTTGTCTTGTAATGTTTTCCAGTCTATTCCTGAATCGTTGTGTCCTTGTACATGTAACTTCTTCTTATACATATCTATCGCGTTGACTGTCTCCTTTGTGGCGAATGGAGTTCTCGATAATGCGTCTGGTACTACGTGTAATTTTCCTTTCTTATATTCTAATTCGTATTCGAACTGCTGTATACTTAATAATAATCTAGCTATAACATTCTTAACCGTGTTGATTCGTGACATCATCGTGAGTGGTTCGTGATCCGTAAATACTACTAGCGTGAATTTCGTATACGCTAAATAGCCTTTATAGTTCTTTAACGCTTCGCATATCCCCAGTAGTTCTCTTTCGGTGGTGGAGTATTTCTTTTGTCCTTCTGTGAAGTTCTTTGAGAAGTACGATATTACTCGTTCTCTTTTAAGTTCGTCTCTTTGGCATAAAACAGCTCCACATGCATATCCTGACGCGTCTACGTGTAGTTCGAATGGCTTGCTGAAGTCAGGATGTTTCAATACTGGTGGGTTCGTAAATGCATATTTAAGTTCTTTGTATGCTTCGCTGTGTTCTTTGGTCCATTCCCATACTGCGTCCTTCTTCCGTAGACCCTGGAACGGTTGTATTTTATGTGCGTATCCTTTAACAAATCTTCGGTAATGATTGGTGACGTCTAATACTCTGAATAACTCTTCAAACTTCGTTGGTTCTGGTGCTCTTCTAATTTCTTCAATACTTGACTCTTTTGGCAATACTCCTTCTGCTGATATCCTGTATCCTAGGAATTGTACTTGATTTTCAAATATCTTCGACTTACTGGCTTTTAACTTGAGGCCTTGTTGCTTAACTCTTTCTAACACTAACGCAGTGTTGATGATATGATCTTGAAATGATCTTGAGAATATTATAATATCATCAACGTAACATAAACATATCTTCCATAATAGTCCAGACATCGTCAAGTTCATTAACTTCTGGAATGTGGCCATTGAATTCTTGAGGCCCATTGGCATTTTCACAAACTCGTAGTGTCCGTCTATCGTGGAGAAAGCCGTCTTTTCAATATCTTCTTCTTCATTGTCGATCTGAAAATATCCACTCGTCAAATCGTATGTCGAGAATAAAATTGATAGCGCTGTCGCATCCAGTACTTCGTTGATGCGTGGTATTGGGTGGACTGTTTTCTTCGTAATCTTGTTCAGTTCTCTAAAATCTATACAAAAGCGCCATTTTCCATCTGATTTCTTGACTAATACTACTGACGCCGACCATGGTGATTTTGATTCTCTTATTATTCCTTGTTCTAGTAGCTTCCTGATCTCCTTCCTAATAACATCGGCTTTGAGTGGTGTCATGTATCTGTATGGCGTTGCTATCGGCTCTTTGTTCTTGTCCGTTTCTATCTTGTGTCTGACGGCTGTGACGTGGTTCTTCGGATCTAACTTTTCGTCGAATTGGTCTTTGTATTCGTGATGTAGTACGGCTACCATTAACTTCTGTTGCTTCGTGAGCTTCTTACTCTGTATCTTAAACAATTTGTATATGTGTGCGATCTCTTCGTCGCTGCGTTTCTTCTTTAGCATCTCATTAACTCTTTCTAACACTGTTTCTCTTTTCTCGTCTATGTTATTCACAATGTCTTCTTCTCGTATACTGCTGAATGATCCTATATCCATTCGTGGCTTCAAACTGATCCTTCTGTTCGTCGCGTTTAATATTTGTACTTGTGCAAGTCCTTTCTTGACTTTGCTGACGCTCCGTATGAGGTATGTACCTGGTGTGATGCAACTCTTATGTGCTGTAATCATACCACATGTACCACTGACAGTTTGTGGTACTTTAGCCATGAATATTGTCTCGCTGTATGGTGCTAATTTTATCGCATTTGTTGTGAGCACGTGCACTTGTTGTGGGTTGATACGTCGTCGCACTGTTTGTATTGGTACTGGCCATCCTCCTTGTGGCGTGATGTTTTTGTTACCAATGTCGATGACACAACCAGCGTCTGTAATGTAATTCATACCCAAGAGAATGTCGTATTTAAAGTCTTTGATAACTTGTAATTCTGCAATTGTAAATATACCACCGACCTTCACCTTCAGCGAGATGACTCCGTATGTCTTGATGCGTTGATTGTCGGCTGAGTATAGTGGTCGCATGTACTGTCTTGTAACTGATCCCAATAAACCCAATTTGCGTATCATTTTCAAATCAATCAGCGAAACCGAGGCACCTGTATCAAACACAGCATTCATTTTCGTATCTTTGATGACGCACGTGGACTTCAGTATACTATATCGGTATTCATGGTTTGTAGTACTGTTGCATGCATCCTTGCAACCAAATTCATAACCGCACAGCTTCATAAAATTGGCATTACTCTGGTCAAACTCTAGGGCACAACAAGCATCGATAATAAATCTATTTTCCTTAACGGCAGCAGACTCTGCACTAGTCAGTAAACACTTTTCATCCTCAGGTTCTACACACACGTAAACACAAAACACAACAACGCAAACGCAAACACTCACTCAACAAACAAAGACGATCATAATCAAAATTAATATCTGTATTGGCAAACACGTTGTCGTCATCTTCTTCTTCTTCGACGACGTTTACATCTTCTTTACTGGCACCGTTGTTCTTGTTCTGGCGCTTTCCTGGTTCTGGGTAGTACTGCGATGGTGCATCTTCTTCGCGGTCTGGGTTGTTGTAACACTTACGCCAAATGTGTCGAGAGCGTCCACATCCGCTACATATCGGTTCTCCTTTTGCCGTGAATCGATACTTGTTATCGCCAGAGACAACAACTTTGACGCCAGACTCCTCGTAATAGACTCTCGTGTTGGTACGTCGGTTACGCTTCCTTGGGTCGAATCTGCCGGTGCCAAAACGTTTTTCTCGCTCGTAATTGTTCTCTCGTACTTGGTTGTTACGTCTTGGTGGTTCTTCGTACTTCCTTTTGTTCGAGGTATAGTTCATAGCCTCTGCTTCGCCTTCCATGATACTGTTGTCGCGTTTCACATATTTTTGAGCTTTTACCGTGATTTCGCTGATGGTGAGTGCGTCCTTCTCTTCATCGGTGTAGTTGGCGTACTCGAGGTCGACTTTGAGTTTCAATTCTTGTCGAAAGCCATTTCGAAACCTTCTAGCGATCTCCTTCTTGGTAGCGTTAACCATACGCCCTTTTTCTGAAACTCGAATAGACCATTTCAAAATGCTTTCATTTTCGTTCTGTGTCGCACTAATAAATTCTATGTGCAACGTACGCATGATATCTTCGGGAAAGAGGTTGTTGACCAATAGTTCGATCTTGTCGCGTGCCTTCCTTTCGCAATCGTTGATAAGCGTGGTGATGTTGCTTCCAATCGCTTGTTCGAGAAATAGAACGAACCCTTTCTCACTCAATTCGGCATCTTCTGTGAGCAACCTCAAATTCGTGAGAAATTGTGGCAAATCGCTTCTTTTGCCGGTAAACGTCTTCTTGGTTTTAACTAGGTGTGTTTTCGTGAAGCTGTTCTTTCCTTTCCATCGTGATACCCATGTTCCGTTTTGAAGGTTGTTGTATGGTATGTATGCTTCAATATCGTGTACTTTCTTGTTGTTCATCGTAATGTCGTAAATCGTAACTGTATGCTCCTGGTTTGTTTAAACTGCTCAGTGTCGCCACTGTAAGAGGTACGGTAGTCCGAGTGATAGGGATAAAGGTTAACTTTATTATACGTCTTAAAGGTCTGACTTAATTACAATAAAGCGTCCTTACATAGCCGCCTGTTTCGACATAATTGGCCAAATTAAATACACAAATGAGTCCAAATCTATAATATCAAGCTGAATCTCAAGCGGGAGGTTTAATAGATGGCAATTGTCTGATTGAGCAGTAAATCTCTATGTATTGGTTGTTAGGTAGTTTGTATTGTGATTAAAATATTCTGATACCTTGTTTACTATAGAATTAGGACTAGTCAGCATCCTTGTTAAAACAAAAAGTAATTAAAACTATCACTAATAAAACTTAAGTTATTAAACTGAATCTATTTATTTGATTCAAACGAATTTACAAAATACGTTTTGAAGAAACATTTGTTGTGGGATGAATCACAAGGTTAGTCTTGGTGATCAACCAGCACAATACATGCGTCAACTTTGTTCAACAGTGGACCACGTGTTTAGCCAAAATTTAGTAAACACAAACAAATGTCACAGAAAAAATAAAAAAGAATGATTGATTAATACGGACAGGGACACCGAAAAATGTTTGACAAAGATCAAGTATTATGTTTCCAACTAGAAGAGCGGTCTGAAGTCCGCTTTATTGTGAAATGTTTTGGTTGTCAATAAATAATTCGCCCGACAAAATTTTCCTTTTTTGAAGTTAAAAAAGACAAGTACTTTCTACGCGTCTAGACGTTACTTTTTTGGGTATCTATAGACCAACTATTTTGCTGAAGCTGGTATGTACAGCATAACGGCTAACGGAGGTCCAACAATGAGTAAGGCATCAAATTGACAATTATTCGTTAAGTGTGACCTAAAATTGTTTTAATAATCTACAAACCGATCAAACACACGCAGCGTTCAGGTATTGGGCGCCATTTGATGAATTTTGGAGGCTAACTGGAATTCTGGCTGAATTTGAGTTGGTAGAGTATAAAAATGGCGACAGATCATCTAGAGTGGCACACGCCAGGTGAAGCGCCGTTAACTATTTTTTATCAAGGTAAAATATCATCTTTCGACCAAAATAACGCGTTTTAACCAATTCATAGGCGTTTGGAGCTCTCAGACACAACTGTCAAAATATACTGGTCCAAAAGGATTTAAAAGCACAGCAGGTGATAGAGTAACGTGTAAAAATGGCATTGAGACCGTATACAAGCCTTTCGTAGGTAAAGAGATTGATGAAATCATACTAAAGTACGATACGGCGCCACCCACCTTAACAGGCTACTCAAAACGACGTTTAATTAACGTCAAAAAGGAAACTTGACAATAACCCTCAAAATGCGTTCGCAAAGCTCTCAGTCGCTCCTATCATCCACTACTTCACAAATTGGCGAAGCAACTACAAATACGGTCCGTTTGCGGCGAGTATTCAAAAAAAAAAAAACTTGAAAGACATTTCCAAAACCTAATCTAGTCTTTTAGGCATAACCGTCGAGGCACAGGAAGATCAAAAAGAGACAGTTGATGCGCATCTAGTTGATGTATTTTCTGCGTCCTTCGGACAGAAGATAGACGTTGAAAATCATCGCCAAAAATACGAACTATGCGTAAGGACAATACTTAGCATAACTTTTTGTGACACTGAAAATCCAAAAGTTTTTCTAGCTGTCTTTTGAACTAAAAGGTTGATGGTCGTTTCAAACACCACTCCTTTTTTTTTTCTCGTCATGTTTTCGGTTTCGGACTCATTTTCAAGCTAATTCTGTTAGATGTCAAAAAATAATAACAATGACGTAATACTCTTTGGTGTATCACGTGGCGCAGCAACTACATGGTACGACTTGTTTTTTTTAAACAAACTAAATGAACTGTGGACGTGTCTAGTAATATTTTGTCTCACCTTTGAGTGTAGGAACGCAATTTGTTTGAATAAATACCAAAATGTTAAAATGGTGATATTGGAAGGCGTTTTCTTCTCTATACGGGATGTACTCGCTAATGCTGTACCTTACGGCCATGATGCAGTACATGCGCTTATGCCATTACTTTTCCCAAAATATGATCCAAAAGGCCCAGCTCCAGGTACGCAAAGCAACAAAGAAAGCCCGAAGCTAGCTTTTTTTTCTTACTTTTTTCTTACTTTTTGAAAGGAAATCTTGTCGATGAGTTCCCTCCTGATGTACCTGTGATTATCATAAGCTCTCTGATAGATGCGGTTGTACCATTCACATCAACAAAAAAACTTGCTATGGCTTTAGCAAGTCGTAAAAAGAACAAAGTCTATTTTATTCAACTCAACTATTCTGCTCATCCTTTTTATCCTTTGAGTGATCAGAGGGATAAAGAAAAGTATACATATGGTGTTCATGCAATATATAAAATACATGGACTCCCACATAATGAAGAGCACGCAAGAAAAGGTGAACAAATCGCCCAAGACGCTCTATTGTAATATACTCCACAAGAATAAAAAATAATATACTATCAATACATTACGTGCAAAATATTGTTACTTACACTTAGTTTAATAGTAACCTTGATGTTTACAACACATTTTTGGATGAGTGGTTTGGGTAGGACTTAATGTGTTTTTCAATGATTGAGGCGTTAAGTGAAGATACGGTATATTCGTTTACACGTGCTGTAGAGCGCAGTGATATCACAATTTGACCTATGGGAGCTTCACAGGCTCGAGACGAACAGTTGATGCCCGAAATTGCGAACGCTGCGTATAATAAGGATTGGAATAAAGTATTTGAGCTTCTAAAGCAGTCGCCTCAACTCTTAGATAAGGTAGAAAAGATGGGACAACATTTATTGCACTTTGCGGCAGATGAAGGCAATTTAAACGCAATAGAGAAGCTGATAGAGCTAGGCGCATTCGTAGACATTCTAGATAGAATGGATCATACGCCAATAGGTTTTGCGGCAGCTAAGGGGCAGTTGGATATTATAAAAGCGTTATTTGCTCAAAACGCCGATATTAACATACTGGACGCGTCAGGTCACGGCCCGCTGTATGCATGTGCTGTCCGCGGCCACTTGGATTGTGTAAAGTTTCTTGTGGAACATGGAGCCGATACTACAGCGCAGGATGTATATAACGGTAAAACACCCCTAGAAATGGCAATACAGTTCAAAAGAAACGAAGTGGCGACTTATTTACAAGCACACAAGGACAAATTAGCAGGACCCAAATAGCAATGCTGTCCAGGAAGTGATGCTGTTTTATCTTGTGTAAAATAAATATATTCCATTTTGACAATAACAAGATCAGGTTGATCTAGTGTTAACCGCTCTTCTCGTTCAATGAATGGATAGAAAACAACGCGTCAACTTTGTCACGGCATTACGTCTTAATCAAGAAGTACATACGTTGTACGCTAGTATTGATTTTACATGATAAAACAAAGACACTTGTATTCATGCATGCCAAAAACATCTAAAACAACAAATGTGAAAAAAATAAGAAAAAGGTATCCGCCCAAACAAAAATAGGAATTCCTATTAAGTTTTTTGGTTTATGGATTTTTTTATTTTTGAGTTTCTTTCTTATACACTGTTTTAGGCACTAAGTGCCTCAGTCTTCGGAAAGCTCGACCAGACTTTCGTTTGGCTGCCTTATAGGTCTTTTTCATTTTAGTTTTAAGTCCGCCCTTTGACTTGTGATGATCGAAACTGCATGATAATACAGCACTCGGAGAATCTACCATAGAGAAATTCTCCGAGTCGATCATCACAATTTTATTGTCAGTGGGGGGAGGAGTCGGTTTAGGACTCGGAGTCGGTTGAGGACTCGGGGTAGTTGGGGCCGTCATACAAGTATGAGGCCTAGCAGGAGGAGGAGGGTTTAGGCCTGATATAGCAGTAAATGCTAATATCATCCAGCATGCGACAAACAGGATTGTCAGCACGAGAGCAAAGGGGTCAGCGATTAAGCTGAGAGCGCACAAATAAATGTGTGCAGTAATCATTTTGTGATAGTACTAAAAAAGAAAATCGTTTAAGAACACGAGATTTATTGACAAAAATAAATTATGGTTACAATGTTGTAGCCGCTCAAACTGCAGCAGACGCGTTCCCAGACCGTTGCGAACAAGTGTGTGCATTTACAGCGCGATTTGTGGATGGGTCATTATCATCGAAACGGCACACTTTTTGTCACCAATGAGAAAACAAATGCTACCACACGGTTTAGCACAACGTTTGCAGCATTTTGTTGTTCGAAAGTTGCATTTGGTTGTTCGAAAGAGGGTTGTTATCCGAAATTCGAATCCGATTCTCTAATTTATCACTTCGCCGAAGAGCCCTAAAGGTGTGCGAAATGAGCATTACATACACTAGCTACAACGGTTGTATACTTACCGGTTCAATTCCTGAGAGTAGTGCAAAAACTAATTACAAGTAGATCCTTCGGCGTCCTAGCGCTTGTCAGTAGTGATAGAACCATTGTAATGGCGCCAGAATTCGCCAGCAACAACATCACAACGGTTAGTAGTTTTCGGGTTGAAGTGTTTAAACTATACGCAGCAACGAGCCATAGACCATCTTTCAGTTTATCGTTCGTTTCCAGCCGAAACTTGTAGATTCCAAGCACAACTTACTCTAGACGCAGTTAAAGTCTGTGGTGCACAGGAGCCAAAAGCTACCGTTGCACGGTATTAAATCCTGCCTCAGGTGCAGCAAGATATTAATAGTTATGGCGGCGAGTACAACCTGAGGTCTGCTGAAAGAAAGCAAGCTGAGTTAGAATTGCTTTGAAAATCTGAGAGCAACTTTTTCAAAACTCTGGAATTCTATCGCATCCGCGCTAATAACAACAAACAAACTTGTGAGCAGCGTCTTGCTGATGAATCATTGTCTACTTCGTATCTAGCGACATTCAAGCACTAGGCCACAAGCTATGTGTTCATCAGGCTGTATTACAAGGGACTGGTTTTAGACCTAATCTGAAACTATTCAAATCCAGTTTTACGATGTATACCATTGCGTCAAGCATGAGACCAAGTACGAGCGTTCAAGCTCTATCTCTTCTGATTTTTTTTTAAAACAAGGCTCTTTTTTACTTTAAACAGATATACTAACCAAACGCACGCGTTACGCAAGCGAAGATTTGGCATAACTGGTTCTACAAAACGTAACTGGCTACGCGTAACCAAAAATAGGTGAAGACAGCGTAGGTAGGATTCGCCAAGCGAGCTAATTAGGAGTAACAGTTCTGAATGAAACTGGCGTAATTGTTTTTTTGGTTGAACATTAACAAACCGGTTTTCTAAATACGAAGGGATTCCTGAAGATATTGACGCGAAAGAACAATTCTTTTTTTTTGTACGTAATGTTTCTGATTAAAAACCGCCGATGTTGTAAATATGATTTGTTTATTATAGCGACTTGATCAATTGCAGCAAAGGTGCGCGTCCTTCTGGTCCTTCGTTTCTAGTGCCATAATTATGTCCGCCTCCTACCGATTATAGTTCATCACGCATCAACTACGCGATTGAATCCACTCACATCCCGTTATGTACACATAGTGGCTTTTTCCGTGTTTGTTGCATACTTGTGTATTAGTGTATTCTTCTGAGATTCGCTTGTTTTTACTCGCGGTTTACATTCCAACATCGTTAAGCCACAGTGCAGCTTGACTAATTTTATTTGAAAACTGTCCACCTATCAGAAGCGGCTTCTTCACTTACTTGTTAAAACGCATGGGAAATAGAATTTCAACGTACAATATATCCAACAAATTTGAAGGATTGCAATTTTGGGAGCAAGGAGAGTATTCAAAACGCTATGGCCTGTATTTTGAGCCATACAATATTTGTACGAAAGAAATACCGTTAAAACTCTGTCAAACCACCAAAAATACCTTTCACGCTCTTGGTAATAGATCTAAGCCTGTTACCGACGTTCAAGGCGCAACGAAGCATATAAATCCAAATAACTTTGCTCTTAAGATTACTAAAACGAATAAAGAAGGAAATCAAACGGACGAATACCGCCTTGTACCATCCGAATTTACAGTCAATACAAGGACAAATCAAGTGACAAAAATATCATCCATTGAACCCTATCTAGTAGGCGAACACGGAGATTTATATAAAACTGTTGCAGATCTTTTTGGGACCAGTATTATGCCTGTTCAACAAATTGGGTATCCTCAGCCGTACCAATCAAATCACACGCAACCTACAAGTTGTCGTGAAAGCACAGAGCTTTGTAATGGAGCCCAATAGTGAGTACGAAGGATTCTGGCATATTGAAGGCGTAAACGCAGAACACATCAAAGTACCTTAGAACAATACTCGCTTGTACAGCCTAACTGAACTAGGGCGTTGGGATCTGTTACTATGAATTCTCGGATAGCTTAAAAGGAGGCGAATTAGGGTTTCGACCAAGGCATTTGTGCTATGGTGGCCACGACGGCCACTATAAACTAGGAGATGACGATATCTGCGTACCTATCAAAGCTGGAACAGCGATAGCGTTTTCTAACTACGAAGTCATCCACAGGCTTAGTAAGGTATCAAATACATCATCTACAACAGCAAGACGATCCTACGTTGCTTTCTGGTTAATTGACACAGAGCATAAGGTTCCCTCTACAAAATCCTTAGGATGCCGAAACATCATGTATCACGCGTCACGCTTGCACGTTATTTTATGTGGTAAAATACCAGCTGAGATATGCCTCAAAATATGTCTGTTTGCTGGCCTTGGAGTGTCAAAAGAAGAGCAGAAGGAAACGAGAGAAGCAATCCGCAGCAATAGAGCGCAGATTGAAGAAGACATAAATAAGCCCAGAAATAGGAGAGGGTACCATGAAGGTTGGCAAGGTATGGATGGCGGTATCATGAGTTTCAGAGGTATTCTTAAAACAGTTAACGAATAAACATCAAAATAAAACGATTCTTGTTAGAGTTATAGTACAAAGAATAAAATGAGCCTTGGTTAGTGTAGCTCTACTTGATAAGACCACACGACAGTGCCAGAGATTCTATGTCGTTTTCCTTGCCTTCTGCTGATTCCTTGTGTGTTAATAGAGCAATAATCTTATTAGCAGGCGCATCAGTCCTACACAGAGCGTTTAGAGTTTTTATTTTTTTCTATTGTCATCTACGCGACCTAA
>JALMLS010000001.1:0-21047 GCA_038496445.1 Trichosphaerium sp. ATCC 40318 | reverse complement strand
ACAGAATTAGCAAATCCTACACGTCCACCGCCTATTAATTTACTCCACGTGTCCTCCACTTTATCCCACCTCTAGTTATCCAAAATAAGTGTCAGTGCAATACAATGAACGAACATCAGTGAGTGCTTCATCTTTCTGTTTAAGAAGGGAGCAAGTCATGATAGCGCCACTGTTTATAAGTGGATTATGTGGTAGACCATCGGCATTCAACACTCGCTCGTTAAAGTTTCTCCCAGATGCTTCACGCCTGTAATCAATAGAAAGTAAGGTATGGAATCAAAGAATGTAACTACACAAGTACTCACCCTACATGCTTGTGTACATAGTTCTCACCGTTTTCTTGTAATGCCATGCAATAGTTGATTGTCTTGCAAGTAGATTGGACCTATAACAATAAGACTTGATCTAGCTTGAATATCGTCTATCTTGCTTACAGAAAATTCTTCGTTGTAATCACCCAAGTTCAATCGTTGTCCATCAACTGAACAAACAGACACGCCTGGTAAACCGTAAACATTGCAAGAATAAAAGAAGCAGTGCTGGTACCGAAGAGATCAGGGTTAACTCTTGCCAATTGTGGTATATAAGCGGCGGGTTCTCCACGTTTATCTTGCATAGTTTGTTTAAACAATTGTCTTGTCTTTAATGAGTGTTTAAGTATTTGTTTTACTAATTTTGGTATCTCACCTTTGAAGCAAATCCTGGGAAGTCAGCGATAGCAAGCTCCTCTAAATGCAGTTTATTATGTAAAAGTTGTTAGTGGTAGTAATATCTGCGTACGTTTGAGAGTCCTAGATATGAGGAGGTGTTCATTGAGAAGCTTTTCGAACGTTGAAAAATCAATACTTTCTGACAAGTTAGCTATGTCGTTTGAGATTCTATTATCCTTTGTTGATACGCCATGGTGTTCAATAACCTTGTTGTGCGTTAGATGATTTGTGTTAATGATACTTGACACCGTGTCAAAGTCATACGTCCAGTACAGTTTGTTTAGGCACAGTGTCGCTTTCTGGAGCTACTTGGAAGTGTTTTTTCCTAAAAGGTAATTTGTTGGCGTTATTTAACGCTACTACGTACCACAACGCTAAATAACCGGCGTGGTGCGCTGAATTAGTGCTGGTAGCTATTGTTGAATATCGTACTCCGCGCCTACAGGCTGTAAGCAGCTAATACATGGTTTTACGCAATTTTACTGTAAATGCGGCGTTGTAGGAGTGTTATAACTTCGCAGTGGTTTATGGCGTATGCTGTTGGCTTTCCGCACTCCGGTTGTAGGTACACACTTGTACCTGCAAAGAAACATTGCAGACGTTAGTGTAGACTTCCAAAGGTCCAAACCAGTATTTCAGTGAAAAGCTTTGCTTCAACAGCACATTGTTTAGATCTTCGCATGTACTTTGTACTTTGCCACCGCGCAATGTGCTTAGTGCTATGTATGCGTAGCTCACTGTACCAGCCGCTAAAATAATACAGTTGACTAATAAAACAAGCTACATGGCACGAGGTGAAGCTTAAACGTTGTAGTGGTACGCAACACAGCTGTGGGAGACACTAGTGTCGCTTTTGGTAACTAACTCTTCGTAAACCAGCACAGACGCGTTGATAGGCTATTATTTACCGATAACAGTATTTACCGCCAAAATAATTCGGTTTTACGTTAATAAGACTCGAAACGTCCGTTTATGGTTTTCACACAATCACCGTACGTAGTTCCAGTAGTTTGTAACGTTTTTTGACTATTTCGTGCTGCACTAATATCGTATTTATCCTTCTTTGCCTTCTAATTACGCATTACAAATTTAATTTGATGACTTTAAAAACCACTATTGTCTACTTTCCTGCTGATTTCCGAGCTTGCCTTTTGCCATTCTTTTGAACTACAAAGGAAGGATTTGTATTATTTTCCGTTCATATTTTTTCAATCACGTGATGCATTTTTTTTTTCCAAAGAATTCTTTCTTGTTTTTTGCGTTTATTATGAAATTTCTTTCTGTTGACTCAGGGTGTAGATGATGACTCGATCAAAGACAAGAGCTGCAGCTAAAAAATCTCGTACACAGAAACAATGTACGCTTTTCAATCAACACCAATTCAAATTCTACTTTTACTTTATTTGGTCAATACCATTCAAAATATAACATAAATTTATCAACACTATGGCTGACAACAACGCTTCCTTACTTCCAGTGCCGTACACCAAAAAAGACCTCAAAGATAAAGGTGTAGAGGAATTGCAGAAGATAGCGAAGCAGTATGAACTTAAAACTTCGTCAATGGGCAGGGTTAAACTTATTTCTGAAATTTGTAAAGCTAGCCGTAAGTAAAAGCTTTTGGATTGCGTTATCACATCAACCTTACACTCATATCTCAATCACTAACTTTCGTAATAGAACGTAAAAGCTGCTCCAGCGAGCAGAAAGCACGTGAAAACACTGCTCAATACCGAGAGACAATGAAAACGAAGATTTATCACGCTGAAGAAGGATCAAAACAGGTGTGTCTTCTTTTTCAAGATTGAAAAGTACCATGTTTGGTCTAAACCGATTGTAGGATCCTAAGGAAGAGACAGGTGGTAGTGACACTATCGCTGCAACTCTCAGAACCATTCAAGCCAAACAAGCGGAACAAGACGCCAAACAAGCAGCACAGCAGAAACAAATCGACGAAAACGAACGTAAGCGTAAAGCTACTGCTCTAGAAAGCAAAAGAGAGATAAAAAAAAACAAACGAGAGATTGAAACAGTTCGAACTGAATTGATCGTTACACAACAAGAAGCTCTTATCCATTCTTCAGACCGCCAAAAAACGTTAACAACGCACATAAACAACAGTACGCTGGCTTTTTGTAAAAGTATTTTTTCGTCATGTTTTTCAATCAACTAACTTTTTTTTTTTTGAAACAGAACAAATGAATGTCGGTAAGATATTTGAATCCCGCGCAAAACCTCTGAAGAACGAATTCGCGGATACAGAGATAACAAACCATGACGATTTTTTAAAAAACGAGGAGGGTGAGTTAATAACCACGTGGGATTCGGAAGAGGAGTTTAATGTGTACTTGGCAAAATGTTTCGGTATCACACTTTTCCCAAACCTCGCAGTGCATGATACACATGAGAAACCCACGTCTTCGAAAACAAAGACTGGTGATCTTAGACGAAAACCTGATTTTAGCATACTGCCTATAGATACAAAAATACTTGCAAACCGGCGCATTCAACTGTATCACATGGTTTTTGTGATTGAACTTAAAAAGAGACCTAGTACGCATTTACAAGTTTAGTTTTATTCCTTCTAAGTCATACTCCAGCTGGATTTAGTAACGAGGATATTGGGCAAGCTGTTCTCTATGGTCTTTGTCAACTACGGGAACAGAAGTTGCGCAATAAGGTTTATGTTGTACTCATGAATTTTACGGAGATTAAGATCCTTAAAATTACAATGGAGCAAAACGGTAACGACCCATTGTTCTTTAAATCAGACCTCATTCCCTTCGCAAATGGAGGCATCACAAGGCTCTTTCAGATTCTTTATCAAACGCCTGAGGATCTTGGATACGTTGCTAAGGTTTTCAAGTTCAAAAACAAGTTGTATTCACCTGAGAGATGTTGCGGTATTGGTGCTTCTGCTACAGTGTACAGTGTACCAATGTTTGTTAACACCGAAGAAGTGGAACTTGTTGCTGTTAAAGAGTTCAACGAAGAGGGTCAAAGTACAACAGATCGTGTCAAGAGCGAAGTTTTCTTCATGCTTGAACTTAATGGCGTTGACCACGTGCCTAAAATAGTAAGTAATTTGTTGTAAAGATTATCACATTCTTAAGTTCGTTAGCTGCACAGCAATGGAAGTGTAATAATGATGCAACCAGTAGGCATCAAAATACGGCGTAGAGAGAGCATCCCTTATATTGAGAAGTTTATTGACCAATCCATACGAACTATAGAAGCAATACACGACCATGATATTTGCCACAGGTAGTTTTCTTTTTTTTTCAAAGTTTTTCAACATTCGGTTAACTTTACTTCAGGGACATTTCGCTGTCCAACATACTATTGACAGCAGAAGGGAATACGTTGATAATAGATTTCGGGTCTGCTGTGACGTTGAATGAGTCAGTGTTAACTGGTGGTGGACATAAATATGTCTCAATCCAAACACTAGAAAGTTTCGACCCACATGCTGAACGGCTGTATGACCCCACACATGACCTTTTCTCTTTTCTTCATGTCATGATTTACTTAAGACTACTTCCAACCGAGCAAAACCAAATAGACAATGCGTACAGAAAGTGGGTAGACACATTGAAGACACACATGTATAATAGTGTCGATGAAAAAAATGCAAGGCAACATTTTATCGATACATGGGCATCATACCTTGATGAACAGTGTTGGGCATCATGCTTTGTGTGTGTTTATAAGACAGATTATGGTGGTTTGATAAAGCAGATATCTGATCGTTTTTGTAAACAAGAGATTACTCGCTGTGATGAATGTAATTCAAAAGGTATTTGTCAGCATAAAATAAAAAAATACTACTAAGTATCATTCATTTTAATATGAACACAGTATTCTTCTCACCTACTTAAAAGAGCGTAGGGCCGTTTGGCTTGTAAACATTTTGCTTGAGTAAATTCTTTAACGCGTTTGTCTTTAACAAAGCTCGAGAAACCAATAAAACCAACATTTCTTCGTACTGGTTCCAAGAAATGTCTTTACATTAATTACTAAATTATGCGTGTAGTAAAGTCACCACGTGCACCGACTACGTCTGACGAAAATGAATATTTATTAATAAATGACAGTAGGTACAGTTGCTGGTTAGGAAGTGAAAGGTAGTAAAGAGACCAGCAGTATCTTTTTCTTTAATTATTCTAAAAAGTACTCATACGCAGGCATATATTCGCCATGATCCCAAGTTATACCTAAAGCCTCAACAGCTTGTTTTGTAATCTTGTTTATATTTACATCCCTAATGTGAATGGATTTAAGCGACTTCAAGTGTTTCAAACATGAGTTTGTTAAGTTAGGACACAGCATAAGCTCGAGGTGTTCAAGATTTACCAAGTGCTTCAAACCTGAGTCTGTAATGAGGCAGTCTTCCAAAGAAAGACTTCTAACATTTACCAATGATTTAATATCGTCATCTGATATTGCATAGGCTTCCTGCATACGGACTGAATGCACATTGCCAAGATATTTAAGCCACTCTTTTTGAGGATGTATAAGTGTGATTGAGTGCACATCTTTAAGCGCTTTTATTCCTTCAACAGTAATATGAGGACATTCACTAATATCAATTGTGTGTAAACACACTTTAAAGTAAAACCATACTTTTTAAAAGTAAAACCATACTTTTTATATGTGTAAACCACACATAATTTAGTGGACATTCACATATTGAAAGAGAAAAATACACAATTTCAAGCTTATGAAAAAGTGTATCATTGTTTTATATGTTGTGTTGAAAATACTTTTACAAGTTCTCTTTGTAAAATGTACAATATTGTGAGCTTTATAATTAAAGGTTGTCTATTAATGATCAAAACATGCACTTGTTTTTGTTGGAAAAGTGATGTCATACACTTATTTGTTGGAGGAGTGATGTATTACAACTAAAAGCTCATTTAAACATCATGTCCAAAAAACAGAAAACAAATCTTGATTATAAAAAGTATTTCATTATTGTGAGACATGTCAACCACTTGTTACAACAAATAAAATCTCATTTAACTGCCAACATATTGGAGATTATTGTAGCTTGATGACATCGAAATCTGTCGTTGCTATAATGTGTCATACATGTTTAAATAAAAAATCACTTTTTTTCCAACCACAAAAAAGAACATGTCCTGTCATCAATTTTATTGGGTATTACATTTCATACTCTTTTTTAAACAAAGCTTTCAAACCAGCAAATGCATCAACATTTTCTGCAAGTTCTTCTTCAATTTCTTCATCTACAAGATCAATAATATCTGCTTGTGATGGTTTCTATAACATGTTATTATACTATTATCTTAAAACTACATACCAAAAGTTGTTTTACTAGTTGTTCTAAAACAATTAGCCTTTCAGATAAATCATCATTTTGTTCTTCCAATGTAGGTATTCTAGCACATTGTGTGGCCATTTTTTGGATTAAAGGCACAATTGTCTTCAATTCTCTTACTATCATACCTTTGCTGGTGGCAGCATTTTTAGATTGCTTTGCAATTTCTTGTAACACAGCTAAAACTTGTGCATTGTTATTCAAGTCACTCTAATAACAAATGTTAATCAATTTAGTTGTCACAATATATATGATGTACGCCAGTTCGTTGTTTTTTATGTGGAGGCTGCATATCGGCATCCTATCAAGTAACATTAGTAAACTAATAACATCTATAAATTTATACCTTGTCCACAAGCATGTTATGAACTTGACTTCCTACTCTTTTAACACCTCGAATAGGTGGAACGACAGGAGTAGTGTGTATACCCAACACATCCAAGTTGCCATTCTTAGTTTGTAACACAACATGTGTTTGTTGTCCTTTTTTGTAGATATATAATACCTTTCCAGAAGCAGCAGTCTTGATGTATGTTACCCAAGTTCCTCTTTCTATACTATTGCCTTTAGGTAAACAAACTGCAGCAGCAACAAATTCATATTGCTGAACAAGTTCTTCAGAATCAGGAACAGTGCCAAAATAATGAGTATTATTGGTAGACATGTTAACACAATACACATACTTCTATATATAAATTAAACTCATTTTGTGGATACACAAATGTACCTTAGCTAGTATAGAAAATTGCACAAATACTTCTTTTTTACCTTTGAAACCATGGGTGTTAATATTCAACATTTGCAATGTGGTTTTGGAAACTGCAATCTCAGCCTTTTTATCAAAGGTTATTTGATTAAAAGTATTTCTAGTGTTTGTTTGCTTCATAATGTGTAAGTACTCAAATGTTGTACAATAAGTACCTTTACAATTAACTTGCTTATGTCCAAACACAGAGATCTCAAATGAGGTTGCTTTACACCAACATCTATGACAAAGGTGGCAACATCTTCCAACCAGAACTTGGTATGAATAGGTGCACCTTGCATATAATGCATCAATGTTTCTAGTTCTTCTGCAGTTCTATTTTCACAGTTTAACACACCACCACTTTGTTTGCAAAATGAGGAAATAATTGGTTCTTCACTTTCAGGTTCAGACTGTGGAGAAAGTATATCTGTAATAAATATTAGTACAACAACAGACACGACAGTATCAAAGGTACGCTAGAAAAAAAAAGCTTATTAAAACGCCGGCATTGGTTAGATCCGCGTATCGAAACGGCAGCGTCATAACTTACCAACCAATGTCTAAAAACAAAAACCACTGCTTGTAAGATACAAACAGTGAAGCATTGGCTTGGTCTGGCGGTGCGGTTTTGAAAAATCGTTTACGCGTAAATTGTTTTGTTTTTACGAATCACAGCGTTAATAGGTGCGTTGGGTGACGATACAAGCGCCGTATCGATCGAAGCAACGTTTTGGTGGTTTAACAAAAAAAAAAAAGATTTTGTTAAAAACGCTGGAATACAGTGTGTAGTGTTGACGCTGTACCACGTCGTCTATTTAAGGTACACGCTTAAAAATTTGGGAAAATATGGCATATATAGCGTTTTTACGCTCGCCGAAACGCTGGCGCATTTAGACGTACCGTTCATGATTTATTGATGCGTCTATGCTCTTTGTTTCAATTTTGAGTATTTTTACTTCTATTGACTACCTAATTAGGACGCCCTTTTTTTTTTCCTCAAAAATGTATATATTATCAAAGGTACACTGCAGATTGATAGAATGTGTAACTGGTTTATATATCACATAATACTTATATCTATATACGGTTACTGATATGAAACTTCACTTGTGATTACCAACATAATTCACATACAACATCTATATATTGACAATAACATATATAAGTCATATGTGGCTATTGATATATAACACACATGTGGTTACTAATATATATGTACTTCACATGTGATTTCTATATATTGTCAAGACATGTGGTATATATATATTGGTAAGATATGTGGTTTATATATTATATCACATGTGTTTTTGATATTGTCATATGCCTACCAATGCATATACCACATGTAATTTCTATATATAGATAATAACAAGTGGTATGTATATGTTGGTAAGTCATATGTGAGTTATGTAGTGTAATCACCTGTGGTTTACAATTAGTATTTTTGTATTGTACTTTGATTGTCACTGTTTCATGTTGACACATATTTATTAGGATAGTACAAAATATTCTCAAGCTGGTATTATAACTGCATATGCTACATTGTCATGTCGATGTAATTGCAAACAGTATTTTTCTACACAACATGTGTCTATTGCCAGAAAATCATATTTACTTCAAAATGAATATGCTAGAACTATTTTTTTGAAAAACTTATTGATGGGAATGGTGCCATTACCAAACAAACAACATATGCAATATAAATTCAGGTACTGTATTATATTGACAATTACTAACATGACTTTAAAGAGGAAGATCAGTGTGTAGAATTGCTTTTCAAACAATTTATGGAATTTCTAAACATAAACTGGAAAAAGCTATTTACTTGGCTATTAACAATGAATTTCCTGCACCTCATGGTAATATAGGAAATAAAACAGCAAAAAAAACCAACAAATGCATTGCTTGGATAAACAGATATATACTTTATGCAGATTATTTGCCCAATCAAGATATTGTACTTGTTATTCAAGAACAACATAAGGTTAACTTTTTGTAGATTTTGTTAAAACACCATGAAACCAAAGAAAGCTTGTATAAACAATTTGTTGAAGAACAAGGAAGTGTGGCATCATTTGCTACTTTTAACAACACCTTATTTACACACTTTTCAAATGTCAAATTTGGATACAGAACTAAGTACCATATTAATGTAAAATATGGCATTTAATATATACATAGGCTATGTCATTGTGACACATGTGAATATTTGCAACAATTGATCAAATGGTCTACCACAAAAGAACAAAGCACTATATTTTTAAACGAGTACAAAGACCACATGCGTTTGCATAAAGGAGAAAGAATAGAATATCAAAAGCGTAAATTGGTTGCTAGAACATCTGATGAATTGATGAGCATTGCAATGGATGGAACAGATGGAATACAATTACCACATTTTGCAAGATCTCCAAAAAAATTTAGTAGAATTCCAAAGTTTGATATACATTCTATGGGTATCTGTTGTTATATGGTAACAAATTATTAATTTTTTTAGGGTTTAATAATCATGGATTACATTTAAAAAACTTATTGATATGTTATGAATCACAATATACCAAAGATGCAAATTTTTCTGTGTCAACTTTATTGTGGCACTTAAAATTAAGCATTGAACAATATCACTCCCAAAAACAACAACATCCTCCAATTTTAGCAATCACTGTATGGTTTTAAAATATTTTGTTGCTAAGCACATTATTAGGCAGACAATTGTAGTAGAGAGGTAAAAAACCAATGGATGGTATATACATTAGCTTGGTTGATTACAAAAAATATTTTCAAAGAAGTGCATATATATTTTCTACTACAAGTGTGTCTTTGAACATTGTGCTGTTTTTAATTGTTTTAGGGACACACACATACTGACATAGATCAATTTTTTGGTTGTTTAAAAAAAAAATTAAGAAGTGTAGATGTATTGTGGCCAAAACAATTGCAACAAACTGTGCATTCTATGAAAGACAAACCAATTGTTCAAAGTTTTTCCAATATATGGAATATAAAAACTTGGATGGCTGATTATGTTGGTTCTATGAAAGGACATAAATTACCTCATGCTTACAAAATATTTAAAAAACTTGATGGCAAAGTATATTTAGCATGTAAAAATTTTGCACAAGCTGCTGAACCATGGGAAGTATGTACTAAACCATTATAATTCAAAAATAACTTTTTTTTACTTAGACAACACAAAGACCTGCAGAATTAGTTTTCAAAAAAGCTATACCAACTACTGTTCCTAACATCATTAAGCCTAAAGCAATATCAGATGCAAAAATTGACAATATTAGATGGTTTTTACCATATATACACCAAACAGAAGTGAAAAAATATTGGCAATGTTTAGAACAAAATTTTGGCAAACCAGCAAATTCTACATATGACATGTTGTCTTGGGTAAACAATGAGGATTATCAATATCGATATTGCAATTTAACAGGTAAAACCACTAAAATATTCTCATTTATTGTTTTTAGAGAATAACGATTTATACACTACAAATCGAATAACTATAAGTACTCCAAAAAAAAGACGCAAATCTTGGCTTCCTAAAGAAAGGAAAAAAAGACGTGTTTCTGTTGCACAAAGTTTGCCAAATGTAGATGTGTTAAAGATTAATGGCAAAACAATAAAAGTGTTTTGGACTGAAGAAGATTCAGATAAAGGTATAATCTTATCAATGCTTTGGCTAAAGTGTTCATAGATAGTGTTGGATGGTATAGTGGCATTGTTGAATGTTTTTCAGTAGAATTCAACCAATGGGAAATTAATTATGATGATTTTGCAGATGATAACATTTATGAAGATTTGTTAACAGTACAATGGCTACCAGTAAATTGGACTTTAAGTGCACTTCAGCAAAAAACTTTACAATACAATCAATAAATACAATTTGTTAAATCCAAATAACTAGAATAAGTTTACTTTATTTCATATAAAATACACTGGTTAGAGATCCAAAAAGTATGGTTTTATTTTTCAAAAAGTATGGTATTATTTTAAAGTGTGTTTGTACAGCTCTAAGTGCCTTTAATGAAACATCAGTTATATTTGTTGAAGCCAAGTTAATTTTATGAATGGTATGCTTTCCTTCTTGTGCTAAAATAAGGATATCTTTATCTTTTATTGTCGTTTCTGATAGATCTAAGATATGAGCACGTGATAGGCAGTGTAATGCAGCCTCAGAAAGGCTACAATCAATACTAATTCGAGTGTTTTTAAGCAAAGGATTGCCTTTTAGAACGTCGCAGTCTGACGAATGCTCTAAATAGATCTCGACGAAGCCAATATTGTGACGAATGATGTTGTTAAAAAGATTACAGACTGTAGTAGCTCTAATGCGTTGTATTTTGTTTAAATAACTTAGAATATGTGTCAACGTCTCTGGTGGTAGCTTTTGAAGTAGTATTATTTGTTTTATGCTTGGAATTGACATTAGCGTTAACGTCTTAGTGATATGAAATTCATAAAGTCACGTGCATTTGTCAAACTTGATATTTTCCGAATAAATGCTACCCAAAATAAAATCTGGCGTACCATAATGTCAAAAACCTCTTGTTGTTTTTTCAAAGCACAAGAAACCGCCTCGTATTATCAGAGCACATTGCAGTTGCCTCAGTGTAAGATAATTTCTATCACAACAATCACAAGATTCCGGCTACCATCAAACTATTCTACTTATGCCTATCTACATTCTGCAAGGCAACTACTTTATATTTTTTATTACAGAGTATATATCTTAGTACAGGCTAATCTTTCGGAGGTCCAGCAAACAGTGCTTTTATACCGTCAAAACAAAAATACCACTACACCAAAGCAACGCTATCTTGAGCGATGATACTGTGCGACTTCTTGTCGCACCCAAACATGCGTTTTAATGCAATGAATATAAATATTGTTATTGCAACAGCGATTATTGCAACTCCCAAGCAAAGGAAAACCAATAAAGGCTAGAACGAACATATTAGAACAATAAGTCTCAACAAAATACGTACCGTGTTTTCCTTTAAACTAGTCGATGGTGGGTCAATAGGTGCCTCTACTACGGGAGTATTTGGTGATTCTGATGTTCTCGTACTCTTGCTTTCAGCCTCTTGTAGCGTAATTGCAGTACATCTTGTCCAGTCTATTTTGACTTTGCTGACGTCAAATGGAATTGGAATGGATAACATATTTTCAAATGACTCCGTCCTTATACCTCATTAACGAAACTAGAAAAAAGACGTGAAATGTGTTGCGTCAGAGGCCAGAGAGAAAACAAGTAAATTTTTGTACTGGCACGTGATTGTTTTGATTTTCCTTGCGTACATGATACTGTGTGTAAAACTATTACCATCACTTGTTGAGATAACAGCTACCAAAATGGTAGCTGTACTTGCTTCTAAAGGAAATACATAAACATCTTGAGCTTCTCTAGAGCGTACTGTTGCTATACTCCAAATGTACAGTCTTAGTGTTAGGTGTAATGCTTATCCAACCCTACCAAAACTATTAGGTATAATTTGTTATACCTTGTTGGAATTGTAGAGCGCACAGTAGAGTTAGTGGGAAGGTATGTAACGCGATCTGAGTCTTCTGATCCCGAGCTGTGGAAATAAAAAGAAGATGCGTCGTCTCGTAAATCCACTAGAAAAATGAGATGCAACCCAAGCCGTATTGGTTTTGTTCAATAAAGAATTTGTCCGTTTCTATCCAAACAGGTCCAAAAGAGTACTGTATGATATTCACGCTGTTTGAGAGAAGAAAAAGACTAGCAGACTTTTTTTGGCCAGGAAAATGAAACGACAATTTTTGAGTCGCATTTAAACGCTTGTCAAGCTCGTACAACTACTATGTGGGCATTGAACTGATCTGTCAAGTGAAATTGCGACTACGCATGCAATAAAGAAGGATAGTACTACCAGAGTATCGTTTATACGCATTGCTATGTCAGACAGCACTATAACACAAATTGAATTTGTATCAGTTTTCTGTGCTTAAGGGAACGTTCCTCTAGCAAGGAAGTATAGTCCAAGACGACTGAATAGAGGCTCTACACGTACGACGAGTCGAGGACTTTTTAGTGAACATCAACGGCATTTTGGTGCGATGTTCGCTTGTACAGCTTTTTACAAGGCAAAACGGTCAGCTTGTCACAGAATTGCATTGACTCTGTGTGGCTTCTCAGAAAATGATTAAAACTGATGTCTGATGATAGTGACGCCTCTGATTCGTTCGAGCAACTTGATGGGGAATCAATATACGACCAAGTTGGAATAAAACAATGTAAGGCGCCTAAAGTTTACTAGTTAATGGACGATGATGGCGGCGATGCGTTTGATATGTATGGAGACCCTCTTCTGCAAACGTTTCTCGAACATTTAAATTCTGTCGGTTTTGAACATACCAGCCAAGCCCAAAAAATACAAAATTTGCATCGGTACGCTGTTTGGCCAGTATCTAAAACAGACTTACATTTTACAGACTTGCCGCGCTCTTAGAACAGGAAGAAACCGCTTTCATTGAGCGCAACAAGTCTATTGAAGGCTCAGATGAAGTACGAGAAGGAACGCCAATCGGTAAGACCATAATGACATGTTTCGCGTAGTAACCATGCTTAGGACAACTATTGAGTGCATTTGAAGGTTAAAAGAACGCAAACTACGTTTTTAATTAATGTCTACAAGGTGACGAAGATCTAATACTTCTCATAACAAACGAACTCATATCCGATGACCCTGACGCCACACTAGCAGCTTGCAGGGTATTTTAGAGAAACTATCTTGTGAAACTTCTTTGATTTTTTTATTCGCTTATTTGCGTTTAGATCATTGTAGCCGCAAGTAGAGGCGCTTTTTACTTCATTTCGGATACTCAAGAAGAGCTTATACTGGGTACGTACTTATCCTCGCTTCCCCGTTACACTAACTTGACACAGTCAAACTTATCAAACTGGTGCTCGAAGAAAAGGCTTCTCCTATGCGCGTTTATGCCACTGGAACTCTAGCGTCGTATTTGGTGCGCTACGAAATGCAAAATATACATTTTCGAATTACATAAATAAAAAAAAACAAATTTATAATATGGTAGGATGCAATGGACGAAGAAAGCGAACAAGTATCTCTGGAGGTACTCTTATTTTTTTTTAAGTTATTTACGGCTTACTTTTGATGGATAGTTCCGAGAGGTCTTGTTAAAACGATTGAGAATGTACATTGACAAAAAAATTGATGGGAAATCCTTTGTGCGTATTCACCTTCTTTTAACCTTAGTATAATCCTGGAGCATCCTAAATAATTTTCTTCAAAGGGAGAAGGCCTTGTAGTGAAGAATACGACACCTGATATGGACGTTGTAAAAGTACTTTCACTGAATCAAATCAACTAAATATCTAACGTCGTTAGCCACCGCTTTCCTCTCTGCATGTGTCCGCTGATAACCTTGCTAAAATGGAGCAACAGTATATTCTTGAGTGTTTTTGGACGGTTTGTGGTTCTTACCACAACGCTATAGGGTACAAGTCAACAATAACTGGCAAAGTCATTTTCAATGAATTTTTTTTTGACATGTGTCACCAAATGTGTCAAGTATTAAATGTCAATTAGACCCGTACTTATGGGAGGAGGTCTTGATATCATACTCAGCTACCTCAAAAGTGGTAAGTAAAATACATTTGGAGAACGTTGACAACCATTTTCTCTTTGTTGGTTGCGATGAAGCAACTTCTTCATTTTGTTCTTTTTTGGCAATTTGTAGCAAGTGGACATTGGAAGTGTTTACATTGACTCACATTACTAGATAATATCGCTATTTTAAAGGCAACCATAACACTTGTTACAAGTATGACGATGCATAAGAAATTATGTTCTGTTTTCGTGGATAGAGGTGGCTTAATGGCTCTCGAACAGGCTATCGGTATGACTTAACCTTGATCTCCGACAGCTTTTTCTAACAACCAAAAAAGCTCGCCAGACGTCCTCAGAAGCATTGTATCTATCAGTAGAGGTTTGCAATGCCTTATACTATCTAGCATCCTCTGTTATGGAACAAATATGTCTAGTACGTCGCCACACGCATCTAACCTCTTGAATGATCCTAACGCCACTCAAGCGTAACAGAGCTGACCTTGAAACGATAGTTTCACGTGCATTGTGGGTGCTTGATCAAGATATAGAAGGTAACGCGTCATACGTGTTTTACATTCTGTTTCCTAACTTTTTTTTGTTGAAGGTGCCACTGCACAACATCGTATAAAGTCCATAATGAGTTTTTTTGGTATTGCTTTAAAGTATGGTACTGTCATGAAGATTTTTGGGGAACAGCATGGTATAGAAAAGATATTCAAGGCAGTTGAACGTATACAAGTTGCTGCTAGTAATGATCAAACAACTCTCGCCATGACAGTACTTAAGCACAGTGTCAATGCATTGCATACATACTTTGTTGTTACTCTCCGCTTGAATGAAGAGCACTTTAAGCGAAAAGGTTTAGTACTAGTACGTCACACATATAATTTCATCAAACAAAAAGATAACAAAATTGCTTGAAATAACTTATTTGTTTTTTACTTAGCAAGCTATACCTGGATACAAGTGTATTGAGGTTTGTGAAAAAAAAGTCTTTACACATTGCTTGGGATATGTAAGAGCTTTTAGTAAAGGTTTAGTGAACACTTATCCTGCAACGCCACTACCTTCGCTTGTTCAACATCTTCCTGTAATGTATGCTTTTCTCGCAGGAGATATGGACCACTTTCAGTTGGGTGAAGACTCACTCATTCAGCTTTTGTCAATAGTAGCTGTTATGACACTTATACCAGCTGTGAGGGACGAGTTTTTAAAAGTACAGAATGGTGACAAATCAGGTATGCCGTTAAAAAAACGTGTTGTTTTGGGCTTCCACATTTGTAACAAAATTAGGTCTTATCTGTATTGTTGATATTGTTCACGATTTCTTACAATTTGAGAATATGTATTTGATCGTCAATGCTCTTCAGGTACTGTTTATTTTTCAAAAAATCTTCTTCAAGTCACGATAATCTATTAACGATACAATTTTTTCTTAGATTATAATAAATTTTCTGAAAGGAGTGCCAAGCGACAATCAAGATAATTCTCCTATCGCAAACGCTGTCAAACAATTAAGAGCAGCAAATGGTGTTAGTGTTCTTGTAGATGTCGTCAAGGCAAGATTGAATAGTGAAGGTGTTGTTGAAGCAAAGACACTCGCTTGTCGAGTATTGAGATATTTGGCAAAAGATCCAATGATCAGTCAAGTGCTCAGTAAGAAGCTATTTAGGATTCTTCAAGATATTCTACAAATACAGGAGTATCCAATACATACTGGACAAAAACAAAGAAAAGACTTTGCAGAAGCTGCGAATAGACTTTTAAGTAGGATAAGTCTGACTGGAAAAGATGGTAAGGATAATCAAAAGTTTGACTTTAAAATGGGAGATCAGAGCAATATCGCACTTGCTAGACTTGAGACAAACAGGATTGTTAATGCTACAACTATTACATACTCTCAAAAAGAACTATTACAAGTGATTCATGCTCACCTGGCATCTCAAGGGTTAACAGTAAGTCCAGTCGGATTCCGATTTGTCTTTTAGTTGTAACAAATTTTGACTTCATTCTTCATCTACTGTGAAGTTTTTGCTAAATTACTATCAGAGAACAGCCGATATGCTTGCTAGAGAGGGTAAATTAAACCTTAATAAGCGAACATTTAGCTTGGGAAAGAGAAAACCTGACGGGGAAACATTTTTAAGTAGGAAAAGACAAAAATTAATAGTTCCAAAGTCACTAGCACCTAAAAAGCCAGTTGATACCAATACGCCTAAGGATAAACCTGTAAAGGATTTGAAATCATCTCAAGACAGCTTGAAAGATACAAATACTAATACAAATACGAAGGAATACAGAGTAAAAGCTTACAAAATAAATGAACAAGCTAATACTGAAAAAAAAGAAAAAAAAGAGAAAATAGCAAGAGAAAAGGTACGCACTTCTCCTAGCCACCTAGGTTTTTGAGAATTTTTTATTTTGCGAATTTCACGTTGTTTGTTTCTATATTCACAGTTATGACTACAGGGTACCATGTTAAATAAGATAATCACAGAGTACGTTTTAAAAAAACAGACAAAAACTTCTAATTTCTTACCATTCTTAGATACCTACACAATCAACACCGACACTGTCGACACCCTATAGCAACCCTTCCGGAATTATCATTACTACGGCCTCATAAGGTACAAAGATATTTTTTTAATTACAATTTTCTTTTTTTTCTTTAGTGTCTTACTCTTTGTAGTGTCCTGAGAAGATTAAAACAATACGTGCTGATTGTGCACCAACAAATTTTGCATCACGTTTCTTTGCATCACAAGTAGGAAAGAAGCATGGTGGCATGTTTGGTGGTGTAAAGCATGATGCATCTTTAAAATGGAATAAATTACAGCCTACTCCATTGTTATACGAGGAGCAGGAATATGGATACTCCACAATGTCTGTATTGGGTGCAAATAATTTAATTGCAGGTACACCTACAGGAGAGATTATGTTATATGGACTTGATGGTGGCGAAGCAAAGGTATGAATTTTGTTGGACAAAAAAACACCTATGCTTTGTTTTCTTTTATTGATCTTTGTATAAGCATACTTGGGAGACAAAACATGAATCTGTTCTCGGTATTGAAGCCGCAAATGATGGTAAAAGGTTTTTAGTGTACAGGTACGAAGTTTGTCGCAGACTGAGAATATCATTCAAAGAAGCCTATTTTAAGATTTTTTACTGTAAATATTAATTTTTCCTTCTTTAGTGGTTTGCAAAATGACACTTGCCTTTGGACTATTGATAATATGACAGAACCTATAATAGACCTCAGTGCTGCCTATGGTATGTTGATTTTGTGATAATGTTAGGACTTCACATCGAAACGTGTTCTGCTTGTGATTTTTTTTTAACTTTTCTTTAGCCAAGTTAACCCGCGACAATTCGGGTATTGTTGGTCTTACTGAGCATGGAGCTATAAATTATGTTGATGTATCAAGTGGTACTGTTGTATGGCAAACATCTCGAAATGGTTTGGACGACCACGACGATGCAATTCCACAAATCAGTGTTGATGATCGTACTATACTTTTTAAAGGTCTGCTATGGGATATTCGGTAAGTGCAAACATCTGTGAACATTTAGAGTTACATTTTTTTTGGCAAAAAAAAGCAAGAAAGTCATGCTATCACTCAGGGAAAAAACGTTTGAGAAGCAAAAAAAGACTTATGATTTCTTTCATCAAACATTGCTCACACATTATCCCAAGGTCAAAGTCATTGATACACTCTTTTGATAGATTTACGGAATACGGTCATGGTAAGTTAACACGTAACATACATGTTTCTTTTTTCCTTCCAAGTGGTTTTTTCATGCTTTTGTTGCCTGTTGAGGGTTTTTTGTTGCTTTGTTGTAAAATATTTTCTGAAATATCCCACAGTGGGAAGTAACAGTTTGTAATAAACAGATGCATTCACTCCAAGCGGAAATGAGTGTTTAATTAATAGTGAACTATGGGATGTAAGGACATACAAGTTAATCAAAACATGTACGCATTGAAATGGTTTTATCTCTTTTATATGACATATTTATAGGTCCACAGTTCGACCAGGCTAGATTTAAATTTGACAGAAGCAGTGACGTTGTATTTGCAAGTACGTAGATATTTTTAGAACGAAAATATTTTCGTGAATTTTGTTTAGCTAAAATGTCATTCACAAACTTTTTGTTTTAGTTCGCTCTACTGATGGTAATGAATCTGGAATCAGTGTTTCAGATACAAGACAATTTGAACCTGTTGCTCAGATATACAAACCAGGTAGAGATTTACTAGACTTGGTAGTATTAGAAAACAACATGTCAGCAATGTTGCTTGAGGTACGCCAGATCTTTTTACAAAGAAACTTCAAGTTAACCGAACACGTGTTAGCAATATGGCAGATTACAACGTATTCTACGCCTATGGGATTGTACTACTCAAACATACGAAGACGACGATGATGTACGGATTAAGGACAAACTTTGAAGCTTTGCAGTTTTTTTTTTTTGATCTTTTTTTATTACGCTCGCTTGATGGTGTTCGGGTCGACAACGCGTAAAAATTATCGTTCACACGTTTTTGGGGTTACCATTGAGGCCGAAAACCGATATTGTTTCACAATCACGGTCTAGGAATATTTAATGACGTTTTCGCGCTTGTAGTTTTTTATACGTTATTTATACGTTATATAGCGCTAACTTTTTTTTTTTCCAGTCTGTATCAGGTTTAGATGACGACGATGCTATGATGGATGTTGATTTCGAGTTACAAGACATCCTAGGTGATGTAGATGATCATTATCTGGTACGGAAAAACATACAGAGAATGTAATTCGTCATTTCTTTTTTTTTTTTTTTTGAAATGTTCGAATTTTTTTTTGTGAAATTTTTTTGTTATCTGCACGAAACAACCCGGAACTTCTTTTTGCGTTGCCAATCGCGTTACCCAATTACTCACTAAAGCATTCTACATCGATTTGTTCTACTTTTATTCACCAATCAATGGCGTGAGCGTTGTTTTGTGTCGCACACAGGAGTCGGGGTTTTTGAACGCGTTGGTGTAAAAGTGCATTACTGGGTTGCAATTATCTCAACGTGCACTTTTACTACGCTAGTTATTGACTAAAAGTTGTAACAAAGCCGTTTCGGCCTCCAAACCGCCCATTAAGCCAATATACCCGAAACTGTCAATGTGTAACGCACTAGACGCGTTTATAAACGCTATAAACGCTATTGTGGACCCATCATGGTCAAAAGGAATTTTTTGACTTTTACCACATTGACACGTACACAATTAACTTTGTTTTTGACGTAGGCGGATGATCCTTATAGTTGGGATGACGATTAATCGCGTGAAACTAATGTAAAAAAAAAAAAAAAAACTTCAGGAGATAAAAAAAGCTTTTTGTAAAGGGTGTTCTATTCGCGGCTAGAAATGATAGTTCCTTTGTAGTAATCTCGTGTAGTTCAAATAGTTCATGTGTAACGGGATTTGGTTGTAAAAACCGAAAATTGGGTCAAACCCGGTTCCTTTTCTGAGTGTAGCAACGTCACCAAAGATTCCTAAAAAATGTCTAATGGTACGCACATTATCCTATTGAATAAGAATTTTGCCCATTTAAAAGGAGAAACACAAAAAAAAAATAGAAAAAACTGTGCCGGCGCTTTTTAAATGCAAAACCGAAGAAAATAGAATACCAACATCATTACAATCCATATGGGGCTTTTACCCGTTAATTGCGGGAGTTTTTGATGATAATCCCTCAAACGCTCAAGTTGATCACCTGCGTTTCTTCCATCATCTAATTGATGTATCTGGGCGCTGTAGATTCAATAAATCTTCAGTGTTTTGGATTTTTTGTAGTTCAAACGTTTTTCACATGAACAACTATTTTTGCATCGAGTTCCTACCTTTTCTGCAACTCTATTCTGTTCCGGCACTCATCCGTTCAGTTCGCTGCAAAAAAGGAAATTTCAAGGCTTACAAAAAGTTGCAAGTTGCATACGACTATACTCGTCTAGCACTCCTAAACATTATTTCAGCACTTCAATGCTGTTTAGCGTAAAAAACTAGGATTCAAAAAAAAATTCGTGAATTTTTAATCAAAGACTTCAACCGTACACAACACAATCGTCGGCACTTTCATTCACTTTACAAATACTACCTTTTTTTGACTTTTTGATCATCTCCGAATACCTTTTTTTCGTTAAAATTGGTTCACTAACCCTTTTTGTAGAGAAGCGAAAATGCGTAGAAAACATCACTCCAAGCACTACACAATATCGTGGGTATCCATTGAGCGAACGTAAGTTTACTTTACAAAAAGAAAAGGACTTTACCATTTCAACTTAAAATGCCTTTGTACCGCTCTATATTCTCTGTTTTTGATGAATCGTTTAGTTAAACTCCTTTCACTGCCTCTGGAACTACAATCAATCATTTACAACCTCGATTATGAAGTATTCGTTAAATGGCCTGTACTTTCTAAATACGCCGCTACAAACTCTAGATATAACGAGAAAATGCGTCGTCATGGTCTATGGAAGCTTCAAAACGGGCGTACAACTATCACTCAAGAAATCAAGAATGGTCGCAAGCACGGCGAGTTTAGGAAGTACTGGCGTAACGAAAAAGGCGTAAAAGTCGTAGTACAAGAAGGATTTATACCGTCAA
>JALMLS010000295.1:0-21078 GCA_038496445.1 Trichosphaerium sp. ATCC 40318 | reverse complement strand
CCCATAACATGAATCACAATTTATGTTATAGTTATAGGATGAACAAGAAAATTCGACCTATTCACTCACAGGGACATAACAAACCACCCAATATGTTATGTCTTGCCATAACAAGTCACCCAATTTGTTATACCTATGCCAAAACTATCACCCAATATGTTATATCTCACCCAATATGTTATAATTGACCTCCCCAATATGTTATCGTGAACCACCCAATATGTAGTGCCGAATCACCCGAATCGTTATCGTGAACCACCCAATATGTAAGCGGTTAAGCACCAATATGTTATATCTAAACGCGCAACATATTGAAATAATTTAGAAATTCCCCCTACTAAGAAGAAGTAAAAGTAATAAGTAGAAAAGAAAGGGCTTCTAGCGTAGCGAAAAGCCTTAAAAGGACAGGCTTCGCCTGACATAAGTGGAATTTGCCCGGCGCTGCTAACGCAGCGCAGGCAAATCAGTTATAGTAGTTGTCTCGCTCGCTCTCACCAAAAAGCAGATAGAAAATTTTCTATGCCTCACGCCTCTTTCGACGTTTATCATCTGTCACCTATGTGAAAATATCAAAAGTCGCTACGCTACTGCTTTTGACATTTCCCCTGTGCACCAGAAGAACACTCAAGCGAAAGCGGCTCCGAAAAGCAGAGAAATTTAAGCTACCAGCTTTCAAAAAAAGGAATTCAGGGTCTATCGGTTAGTTCTTACCAAGCGATGGAAAATTCCCTTCGACCCCACCCAACAAATTACTTGGCAGGGAAGGGGTGTAAGGCAGATACGGGGGTAAATAATAAGTGTACAGTGTAACGTTACACTTGACGCACCTCTTCATAAGCTGATATTATAAACCTAATGAAAATAGCGAATGTAAAACACAAAGGGTTACGGCGTTTACTAGAGGCCGATGATGTGTCGGGCTTGCCGCCAGAATATATCGACAAAATCCGCAAAATACTGGCGTTTTTGCAAGACATGCAAAGCCCTGAAGAACTACGGGTGTTTTCGAGCTGGAAGGCTCACCAGTTAAAGGGCGCTCGTAAGGGTACTTGGAGCCTGTTTGTGTCGCGCAATTGGCGCATTACGTTTTTCATCCATGAAACCGAGATTGAGATTATCGACCTCGACTATGAAGATTACCATTGAAGGAGGATATTATGACCGATGGAAACTACAGATTACAAAATCCGCCGCATGTTGGTGGATTTGTAAAAACCGAAATTATTGAACCCGCCGACCTTTCTGTGACGGCAGGAGCGGCTGCGCTTGGCGTGACCAGAGCAGCGTTATCGGCTTTGCTCAATGAGAAGGCTGCATTGTCGCCAGAAATGGCTGTACGGCTCGAAAAGGCGTTTGGTGTTCCCATGGACACACTAATGCGTATGCAGAACAGCTACGACATTGCGCAAGCACGCAAGCGGGCAGGGGACATCAAAGTTTCACGCTATGAAGCCGTGGCGAAAATTGAACCGCAGCCAAGATTGGTTTAGATTCTGGCGCATTGCTGGTAGTGTAATAAAACTTATTCATCTAGTTTCACGAGGTCGCTACAGAACTTTTTACCATGCGTTGCGCACCAATTGCTGCCTAAAGAATAGGCTGTGTCAAAATCAAACTTATCATCCTTTGACACGTCTAATTTAGACCAGAGGTCAGAGGGTTCGCCATCAGGACATCCGCAGCTCATGCGCGCCTTTTCGTTGTTTATAGTTTTATAATAACGGTCAGATATTAGCAGTGTATCGTCGGTAGATTGACTTGCCAGTTTAGCCGCCATGTTAACAGGTTTTCCTGCCCAAACTTCATTTTGCCTATCTGTGCGTCCACCATGAAACTTTAAACCAAGTTTACGAACTAAAACTGCGCGTCTATCAATCCCGAAGTGACCGCCAATAGACATATCGATTTTACTCTTAACTTTTGGAGTGAATTCATTATGTACAAATGTCTTAAACGAAACGGTTGCAGCTAAAGCTGTGTAGGTCTTATCTGCGTCAAATAGAGCAAATACCCCGTCACCTTTAACGTCGATATAAGCTGCTTCAAAGTGATGAAACATCTTAATTGCTGTTGCTGTAAATAGTCGGTACGTCTTTGCAGTACTGTTCTCATGTGTTGTGGCACTCAACCGAGTTGACCCTTCCATGTCGACATAACATGCAATGACATCTGGAATTTTTATCCAATTGTTTGGGTTTTCAATTGGAATTTGTGTAGTGCTCGGTATCTTATTTTGTGTGGTTATTTTAGCGCCTTGATTGAAAAAGCTGACCTCTTCATCAATAATTTTCTGAACTGAATCTGACCTAAGCCCTTCGACTGCGCGAGCAGCCATTTCTAGTAGACCAGTATTTTGCCTATCGGCTAAAATTTCAGAGAGCTTCATCAATAAATATCCGATAACAGAGGAATGCTAATACAGGTGTAATAAAAGCGGAAAGTGTGAGCCATAGCGAAAGAGTGAAAAGCTCATATTTTTTTGAAGCAATTTTAGAATTTACAACAATTTGTTGTGCAAGGTCTTCCTCATATGCATGTGGCGGTCGTGAGGTATTAGTCTTGTCGAAAACAGATTTAATAAAATTATCTACACCAAGTTTTTCGATGTCACCAAAAAAATAGATGTTTCCGACGGGCGAGCTGCTGTTATTTCCAGAGTTCCTGAATAATTTAACTCTAGGAAAAAATGAAAATATGCCAACTACTGCTGAAAAAGCAGAAAAACAACCAAGAACAAATACATAGAAAACAAAGTACAAATTTGTGTAGTTTTCACTCGAAAGAAAACTAAAGCATGCTGTAACGATAGCAATATTTATGGTTGTTAAGAGCCCATTTTTCGCCTCCGCAAAATGGAGCCATCCATTCACGTTTGAGAAAATCTCATTGAGCAATTGTATTATTTCAATTTTTTCGTCCTTCGACATTGTAATAATCCGATAATTATTTTGCCGTTACAGCTGGCTATGCGGGATAGAGGTTGAAACGGAACTTTTGCTATAGGGTCAGGAAGACCAGTTTTTCTCGATTAGATTGATAATCGTCATCCCATATTATCTTGATTTCTGATTTAGCTGGCGAACTCATATGGACAGATGCCAGCAGTTCGACTGACTGATGCGTTTCGAGTGTGGCAAATGGGAATTTTGCGTCTATGTCACTTTGAATAAGCGGGCTATCGTCGCTCATGATAATGAGGCGGACATTTGTGGCTGTTGCTTTTCCCTTATTGAACACTTTCACTCGATATTTACTGCTTCCTAGCTTAATAAGATTTGCGCCCAAATCAGACATTTTTGATGAGGTATCTTCGTTTTTTTCTCGCTCGAGAAGACGTTGATTTAGTTCCGTCTGACTATCAATCATTGCTTCCTGTCGTTTATTGAATTTAGCCGTCTTCCAAACAGCGAATGCCGAAAGTAAAAAGGCTAGAAGCGCGACTATATCAGAGGCGGTAATAGTTAAGAAAGACGTGGGTTCTGGTGTCATTTGAACTTAAAGCCTTTGTTGCCGCCAAGCGTTTTTTTAAAGTTTTTCATGAGGTCATTCGTGATTTCCCGACCTATCTCTTTTGTATGCTCTTCTATGTTCTCGCTGTTGGCTTCCATAAGCGCGTTTTTTTGTATTTCCAAACCGCATGAGCCGCATTTGTATTCTGTGGCTTCTTCTCCATCAAATTCAAATTGGTCTCCGCCGCATGTGGGGCATAGCAGGTTGATAGAACGGTTGTATTTATCATCATTCATCTAAGCAGTTTCCATTTTTCTAGTATTTTTGACTGCACGGTAAAGGGTTGCGCGATTTACACCTAGAGAAGCTGCAACAGCAGATGGCCGTTCACCCGATTCAATCAGCTTCTTGGCGTGTTTTATTTGCGCTGTTTTAAGCGCAGGAGGCCGTCCTAGACGCACTCCACGCTTTTTTGCTGACACAAGCCCCGCCTGAGTGCGTTCGACTAACAGAGAGCGTTCAAATTGCGCTACTGATGCAAATATGTGGAAGATTAGCTCACCATTGGCCGTGGTTGTGTCGATTGTTTCATTGAGCGATTGAAAACCAACTTCTCGCGCCTTCAGGTCTGCAACGACATTGAGAAGATGTGGCAATGAGCGACCGACCCTATCTAATCGCCATACCGTTAGAACATCACCAGAATTGAGTGAGCGCAACAGCTTTTCCAATTTTGGGCGCTTTAGGGATGCGCCCGACACTTTTTCGGTGACTATTTTTTCACACCCTGCCAGCTTCAGCGCGTCACGTTGCGCGTTCGGGTTTTGGTCAACGGTTGAGACGCGGGCATATCCAATTTTCATGCAATGATTTTGCGACAAGATTTTGCGACAGCCAAGTGATTGATTTTGTTATCCACAAAAAACCGTTGCAAAAAGGATAGTTTTTGCAACAGTTTTAAGAGGGTGGACAATCTGGATACCGGCTCAATCTTTCGGCCACGTTATATACAGTTCAATAGCACCAACTGCCATCATTGTTGCATAATGACCGGTCTTTTTATCCGTCGGCCAACCGTTTTCATCCCGTACGATTTTGTCACCGTCCATGACCATATTGTCAGTCACCGGATTTTTCAGGCCCGGGGCGTATTCTCTGATATGTGAGAATGATCCACCGCTGAAACTGCCGTCTCCATCAAAATGAATATTGCCAGAAATTTCAGTCTTGTATCCCCAGTCTTCGAGATCAATGACCGTAGCAACACCACTTGCCACTACATCGCGCACTAAATCCAGACGTGCCTGTTCTTCTACTGTATGATTGCCACCTGTATATTTTTCAGCCCATTCACCAGTTTTAATCATCTCAACCAGATCGTCTTTAGTGAGGTTCACAGTCTCAACAACATTCTTGTACTGCTTCATGGCAGCAGCTTCATTCTTGCTTAGCTGTCCGCCAAACCTGCCACCTCCAGCTTTATCGCCGTCCATGTTTGCGATGATATCAAATATCTTTGCCATGGCGCTTGATGAGTGATTTTCAGCTGGGTTGAACGAGAGACCCTTGGAGCCACCAACCGGATTTTGAAGGTTTGCCATCTTCAAGTTTGTCGACGGCAGCTGGTATCCAACCGAATAAGTTGGTGCCGAGCCATGATGCGTCATAAGCGAAATAATGGTCATACCGTTGAAACCCTCAGATTAAAGTTGCTTTAGCTTCGTCATAAAGCTTGTCAGCACCGAAAAGTATCAGCGACGAATGACATGTCGCTTCATTGAGCCTGCTGTTGGCGCTATCAAACTAAATTTTCAATGTTAACTTAAGGTTAATCTCTGCCATTCACGGACGTTTTCAATTCAGGTTCTAACTGGCTATTCATTTGTCGCATAAAATGAATATATGGAACCTTCTGGGTTTCCTGACACCGTTTCGACCCTCACTCGGTCAATCAATCACAACCATATTTGAGCGCATTTTGGCAGACGTGGCGAGGCCTCTTCGCTGTCGTCAATGCCCTGCCCGCTCCATTCGCTTCGCTCCCGTGTTGAGCATGACGAGCCTGCCATCGACTGCCCTTTTTGGCGCAACGGTTGGAATTAACCGACCAAGCAACAGAAAGAAAAACGATGACACAAAACACAATTTCACAACTCAATGACCTTCTGCGAAACACCTACCTAGGCGGCAAAGTTCTCACGACAGTTGGTATCAACCAGCTACCTGCCGAGGTGCAGGAAAGTATCATCACCAAGGTCAGAACCTTCGATGATTTCAGCGAGGATAACGACCCCTATGGCGAGCATGATTTTGGAGCGTTTGAGCAATCAGGCGCGGGGAAAATCTTCTGGAAGATTGACTATTACGCCCCAGATATGGAGCGCGGCAGTGAAGACCCTGCCGACCCGAAACAGACGTGCCGTGTTCTCACAATCATGCTGGCACAGGAATATTGAGCCTGTTGCAGCGCGACCTGGCTTAACCAGCTAAGGTCGCGTATGCGGGCGTTATGGATAGATTTTGCAACGTCTTTCGTTGGCGATATTTAAGAAATTAAGTCTATGAGCGCTTTTACTTTCGTTTTTTCTCGCGCTCCATTATTTTGCGGAATGCCGTTTCACGTTCAGAATTTGAGGCGTTCGGGTCGTCTACAAAAGCCCAAAATTTTGCATCATCTCTGTGCCGTTTATCTGAACCGTAATGTGATGAATCGCTCGAGCTTTGGTGATTGTTGTTAGAGCTTTTTTCTTGTCTTTCTTCCTTCCTTTGCTCTTTTTCGGATGATTTATATTCAGTCTTTTTTTGATATCCCCTGCCGTCATTGCGCAGAATGAACCGCTTTAGTGAGAAGTAGGAACGCATCACATTTGAATTGCCTCTTAGTCCTAAAAATATATCGGTCGGTATTTCAAACAATTTGCGAAAGAAGCCCCAAATTACAAGGATAATTGAAACCGTGCCTAGAACTATGTCCCAAATAACGCGGGCAATAAACAGGAGTGCCGCAAGCGTTGCGGCGCAAATAGCAAATGTAAAAAGTGTTAGTCCCAACAGGCCAAAAATGGAAAAATCACCTGATAGGATAGACCAAGACCATTGTTGTTTTGGCGCAGTGGGAAGCACATTCGCAAACAGCCAACGCAGTACAATATTCGACCACCATATGCCTACGATTGAGAAGGCAATCCAGCCAATAATGTTGATAAGAAGTATTTGGCCTCTGTCACTCATCGCGCCAAATTCTCAATGCGTGAAACGCACTTTTTTTGCTTTTGAATTTAGATTCATCGAAGTCAAAATCGTCATCATCTGGCGGTGCTTTTCTTTGACTTTTTGTCCGACTTGATTTTTTATTTTGCCTAGATGATTTTTGTCTCGAGCTATTGCGTTGAGTGGCCTTTTTCTGTTTTGCCAAGAAACGCATCGAAATTAAAAAAATGATTATAGCCCAAAGGTATGGGCTTTTCCATGTGGGAATATACATCGTCCAGTCGGGCATAACATCATCGCCCCATCTATCCCAGAAATCGAGATAATCACGAAACATGAATTCCCGAAAATGTATCGGTGTATAGTGATAGAGCGCGTAAAATATGAAACCCATGGCTTGGCTAAAAAGCCATAGGATGAAGATAAATTTTAAGACCGTTTTGATGGCGTATTGTAGGAATGGTTTATCATCATCAATTTTGGGAGGCTTAGGTGCGCGAGCCATATTGTTCTTCCCAATGCTCAATGAACTCTATCGGCTCATAAATATTATCGCTTTGATAGCGCTCGAAATATTCTTGTCGCATAACCATAAATGGCGCGGATGCCGCAGGAATGATATATGCCCGCCCTGTTTCTCGCGCCCCATCCATATGAATTTCATTTGAACGACGTATTTGCCTTTCCTGCAATGACGTGCTGGTCGATTTATTGCTGGATGCGTTGAACCAATGCCCTGCTGTACGGGTTGAACCAGCCGATTGCGACAATTCCCAAGTCAGTGCTTTGCCGATACGGTCTGCAATATAGTTTTCTGTGTCCAAGTCATTCAAACCCCAAGCGATAATTGCGCCTGCATTGCCGAGGAAGGTTTCCCAATTCTTTTTATAAAGTTCTTTTATTTGCCCGATGTTTTGAATAACCGGTACAAGTTTGATACCATAGCCAGCCATATAAGCGGCAGAGTTTTCTATCTCACTCATTTTTCCAAGCGCAAAAAACTCATCAAGCAAGAACAGCGTTTGTTGCCCCTTATGTTGTTTTTTTGAAAGCATCTTTGCATCTAATCCCGTGCGTATAAGACAGCGCATCCATCGTTTCATGCGGGCAATTTGCGAGGGCGGAATACAAACATAAATTGACCAGTTTTCCCGAACGGCTTTGGCGAGAGAAAAACCGTCATTTTGTAAATGGCGCTGCATACGTGGGTCAGAAAGCCATTGTAGTTGTCGAGCAAGCGTTGTGGAGAATGAGCCACTTTCATCTTCGCCAGCATCTTCAAGAAGTGTCAACGCATCTACAGCCAGCCCGCCTTCCGTTTTCGGGGATTTCCTTAGATAATCAAGCGCGCTTTGCCGTTTGGGTGTTATTTCACCCTGTCCGTTTTCTTCTTCATAAAAGTCAGAAAGACCACGTTGATAAATTGAACGACAGAAAGTTAGAGTGTGGTTGGCTTTGTTTTTTTCGGTATGGATGACAGCTTCAATGATGCCGCAGAAGACGATACGGGCACTGTCTGTCCAATGGGTTTCTCCCTCACTGTCAGACATGACGACGGCCTCACCGATTGATAGGATTTGGCCGACTTCATCATCGCTGCCGATATCAATATCGCTTAATGGGTCATAGTTTGTTTTGTAGGTTTTTGCCGCGCCTTTAACTGCCCCCATAGGGTCGAGAATCGCGACTTTGTGGTCTAGGAATTTTCGAACGCTTGTTCCCGTCCCTTTCGCTTGTTTGGTTGTCCCGCGTCTTATCGCAGTGACTGCAGCATTCTCGCCCTTTGGGTCGATGCAGAATACACCGCCCTGCCAATGTAGCAGATTGGGAATAATCATGGACGTGCCTTTGCCACTACGAGAACCTGCTATGATAAATAAATGTCTATCGTCATTGATGCCAAGTTGAAGACTTGTACCGTGGTCTTGATGCGCTTTACCAAGCAGGAATGATGATGAGGTTTCGCTATATTGTTTAAGTGCGGCTTTATCGGCAAAACCGAACATTTCATCGTCATTCATAAACTTCTAAACCTTGTTGCTTTCGGTGTCGTCTTCGCTTGAGCGGCTTCGGGCGTTCATGGTTCTGGTGACAAGGGCAACGAGCGGAGCGTCCCTTTTCAGCATGGTTCTGAATGACCGATGGTAAGCGTCGAAGGTGACATTGACCGAAGGCCACAGGTTGCTTTTGGCGAGCCGAGCAACATTCTTATTTTTCAGTTTTGATTGAGTCACAGAGCTGTGAGGAAGTCAAATTATCTTGGCGCTATATGCTTTTAATAATGGAACGGCAGACAGTCATTTCATGGCTGGTATTGAAGGCTTTTTGCTTTTTGTGGTGCAGATACGGTGCATGGGTCAGTCTAGCAAAAAGCGGGAGCGCAGTATCGGGATTACGGTTTTGTTTGCATAACGCGGTGATTTACGGCATGTTATGTAATATTAGTAGCAAGATGGTTTAATGCGATGCATTAAATCTTGTGAGGGGTCTAGCGCCACCCCTTCAAACCAGCTTAGAAGCGCCAATTGGAAATTGACGAAACGGACATGACTGACACAGGTAAAAAACGCGGACGGCCTATGAAGGCAGCAGGGCAAGCAAGGACACTTGCCCTACCCTCTATCCGCGTTAATCCCGAAGAAATGTCATTCATTGAAGCTCAAGCTGCGACCGCAGGATTGAGCGTTTCTGAATATATCCGTTCGATTGCCACCCGCCGCAAGGTTGCTCCTCGCGCAAGCGTTGTTGAGGACAAAATGCTTTTGGAACTCAACCGCACTGGCGTGAATCTGAACCAGATTGCGAAGGGTGTTAATCGCGGCCACGGTCTTCCCCATGACATGGATGAAGCGGTGGCCGAGCTACGCGCTGTTCTTGCCAAAGTGGGAGCGGCCTATGACACCTAAAGCTGCCACCAAAGGCCGCGCCACTGGCACGAGTTTCAAGGGCGTGTTTGCCTACTTACAGCACGACAAGCGCCTTGAAGGTCAGGCTGCGAATGACACAGCCGAGCGCGTAGACTGGACGGAGTTTCGGAATCTTGCGACCGACAATCCCGACTTGGCTTATCGCATCATGCGGGCAACGGCCAACCAGCAGGACGCGCTTAAGCGCGAGGCTGGACAATCCGCAGCCGGCAACAAATCCGATAAGGTGGTTTTTCATTATTCGCTCGGCTGGCATCCCGACGAGAAAGACCGCCTGAGCAAATCTGAAATGTTGCGGGCGGCAGATGAGAGCCTTCGTGCGCTTGGCGCGGAAGGCTATCAGGCCGCTATCATTGCGCACAATGACACCAAGCACCCGCATGTGCATGTGGTGATAAACCGCGTTAATCCCGACCATGGCAAAATGCTGGACTTGTGGAAGTATCAGGAACGGCTTTCCAAATGGGCTATGTCTTACGAGCAGGAACGCGGCCAGATTTATTGCGAAAACCGCGTTGAGAATTGGAAGCGCCGCGACCTTGGTGAGAGCTTCTCGGCCAAGGGCGACAAGCCCTATCATTTGAAAGACCAGGCTGAAGTGCTTGGTCATTCAAACGATAATGATATTCTGAAGCTGAAAGAGGCACAGAAGGCCAAGGACGCGGATTTAGCCGCTTATGGCCAGAAGATGCATTCGCGTCATTCGCACGAGTGGCAGGCCTACTCACGCGACTACGCGGACGCAAAGAAAGCGGTTTACAATCGGGGCGCATCCCCTACTCCGTTTCAAAAGGCAATCGCTGATGTAAAGGCCGACCATAAGCCTTTGCGCTCGGAAATTGCCAAACGGCAATATCGAGAAGTCAAAGCCTTCGAGAAACGTGAGAAGCGTATGCTCGGCAAGCTCGAAAATGCCATTGCTGCCGCCTCTGCCTCAAAAGCACTTGGCCGAGAAGAAGGAGGCAAGCCGACCAGCCTGTTTAATTTCCTAATCAGCTCAAAAGCCAGACGCGCCGAGTTGGACAGAGCGCATAATGCTGAATGGCGCAAAGCCAACATCGAGCAGAAGGCCGATATTAACGCGGCCATTGGACAAGTGAAGATTGACCAACAAAGCGCCCTTGCCCGCATGCGGCAGAATTTTGATAATCGCAGGCAGCTTTTGAAGGACAAGCAGGACGGCGAGAAAACCGCACTGCAACGCATGTGGCGTACTCGCAAGCAGGAGCGCACCAGAGCGTTCAAGGTGGCCGAAGCGACGCAATCCACCCGCAAAGAGACGAAAGCGGCTCAGGAGCCTTCAAACGGCCAGCAACGTGCTGAATTTAACCGTGAAGCGCGAAAAGGACGCAAACGCAAAGGGCGTGTGCGGAAACGTGAGCATTAGAATGCATTTTGAGAGTTTCGAGTGTATCGAAACTATATAATCTTTAATTCTTTGAGTTTGGCGTAAAGGTAAGTCGCATCACCTGCCAACCCTGCTCTATCAGAGAGCTTTTCCCCTTCTGCTTCTGTTAGAGATAAAACCACCTTGTAGCTCCGTTTCTCTGCCTTTGGCTTTGCAGGACGCCCCCCTACTTTGGAACTTTGCGTGTTCCTCGTGTTGGTTCGCGTTTCAATAACGGGCTGCGGATTGTTCGACGGCAGTATTACAGGCTTTTGTGTGGCACTTTTCAGCGCAGATAAATCATTTTTACTCGGCATGTTTGCCTCCGTCGATATATTTATAAATGTCGTCAAATTGCGCGGAAACTTCACGATAATTGTATCGAGCTAGCGGGTCTTCGGCCATGATTTGGCTGATGGGCTGCTCTTTTTCAAAAATTGCATCGAACGCCTTTGAAAATTTTAGTGGCAGTACAGGCACGTCAAAATCTATATTCGCCCTCACCGCATCGGCGACATTTTGAAAATCTCGGCTTTGTGTCCAATCGCCTTTGAAGATTTCACCGCTTTGTTTTTGTAGTTTAGTCGCGACCACTAAAATTGATTGGGTGAATTTTGAAATTTCATGGATTGTTCCGATGCCACTATTAAGTGATTTCACTTCATTGAATATCGGCACAATTACCAAATCGGATTGCTGCACAGCGCTTGTAATGCTGTTTGAATGCTCTGAAATAGCACCAGCCAAATCAAAAACGATATCAATACCGTCTGGAATTTCAGGAAATGCCTCGGTTAAATCGACCGCCAGCAGACGGTCGTCTGGGATAAAGCTATCAAAGACATGAAATTGCTCGTTTGTGCCAATGGCATATTCCCTATCAAGGGCAATATTGGTGGCAATGGGCGTTTTCCCTGCCGAGCCTTTTGCGCTGTAAACGGTAATCTTCATTTTGTAACTTTCGATTGAATCATTAGTTTCGATTCTATCGTAGTTTTATAAAATTACAAAACTATTAAAACATTCGATAGTTTTGAATGTATCGAAACTATCGAATGTTTTGTGTGATATGAAATATTTAAAAGGGTAGGCTGACTTGCCCTAATCGTTCTCAAACAAGCTCTCGCTGTTTAAGCCAAGCAACGGGTCGTCCTGCAAAATGACGATTGTTTCCGTGATGTTTTTCATTCTCGCCTTGCGACCGTCGCGGGACTTGTCCAGCTCCGCCTTCGCTCTGGCGCGACTTTCTCTGTCTTTGTAATGCCAAGTCATACAAATTCCCGTCACGCGCTGACCTGTTTTTTTGTAAGACAGAGCAACGCGAAAATCAGCCCAATAATTGACTTCTTCTAGGGCAGGGACGAGTGCCCTTTGCTTGAGATTGCCAAATGCCTTTAGCTGCTTTGGGCCAACACCTAAGATATCGCGCACTTCATCAACGGTGTATTCTTGCACAGCATATGATTTCATATTGATGCGGCGGGCAACGTGTTCATAAAGGGCGAGGGCGTACTTGCTGTTGAAAGCGGCCATAACCGATAGCTCCAGCTTACCAAAGCTGATTGACGAGCTTAAAACCTCAGTGAGGCGCTTATCAAAGCTGTAGGTTAGCTCACCACGCGGGCGCATCGGGTCACCCATGTTATTGCCGCCCAGAAGCTGAAACCGCGTCACAGAGCCATTTGGCATGTGGCAGACTGCAATCGTCTTCATGAGCCGTTCGATTGTATCTTCTATGCGCTCATTGCCGTTATGGTTTGCCCGTAGAGGCGTTAAGTCTATTTTGAAGTCTCTGCCTACCTCACGCATGTTTGGCCCGTGTGCGTTTGCTATAAGGGCGTTCCAAACGCGTTTATCTTGCAGGGTGAGGTTTTCGACACCGACGATATCAATCGTTTCGGCTGGCTTAATCATTTCACCCGCGTTGGGCTTAACATCAAGTGAGCCGTAATCTCTTTTCTCGCGCGGTTTATAATCCATATTTAGCCATAACAAATTGGGTGATAGGTTGATTATCAACCCATAACATGAATCACAATTTATGTTATAGTTATAGGATGAACAAGAAAATTCGACCTATTCACTCACAGGGACATAACAAACCACCCAATATGTTATGTCTTGCCATAACAAGTCACCCAATTTGTTATACCTATGCCAAAACTATCACCCAATATGTTATATCTCACCCAATATGTTATAATTGACCTCCCCAATATGTTATCGTGAACCACCCAATATGTAGTGCCGAATCACCCGAATCGTTATCGTGAACCACCCAATATGTAAGCGGTTAAGCACCAATATGTTATATCTAAACGCGCAACATATTGAAATAATTTAGAAATTCCCCCTACTAAGAAGAAGTAAAAGTAATAAGTAGAAAAGAAAGGGCTTCTAGCGTAGCGAAAAGCCTTAAAAGGACAGGCTTCGCCTGACATAAGTGGAATTTGCCTATTCGGCGCTGCTAACGCAGCGCAGGCAAATCAGTTATAGTAGTTGTCTCGCTCTCGCTCACCAAAAAGCAGATAGAAAATTTCTATGCCTCACGCCTCTTTCGACGTTTATCATCTGTCACCTATGTGAAAATATCAAAAGTCGCTACGCTACTGCTTTTGACATTTCCCCCTGTGCACCAGAAGAACACTCAAGCGAAAGCGGCTCCGAAAAGCAGAGAAATTTAAGCTACCAGCTTTCAAAAAAAGGAATTCAGGGTCTATCGGTTAGTTCTTACCAAGCGATGGAAAATTCCCTTCGACCCCACCCAACAAATTACTTGGCAGGGAAGGGGTGTAAGGCAGATACGGGGGTAAATAATAAGTGTACAGTGTAACGTTACACTTGACGCACCTCTTCATAAGCTGATATTATAAACCTAATGAAAATAGCGAATGTAAAACACAAAGGGTTACGGCGTTTACTAGAGGCCGATGATGTGTCGGGCTTGCCGCCAGAATATATCGACAAAATCCGCAAAATACTGGCGTTTTTGCAAGACATGCAAAGCCCTGAAGAACTACGGGTGTTTTCGAGCTGGAAGGCTCACCAGTTAAAGGGCGCTCGTAAGGGTACTTGGAGCCTGTTTGTGTCGCGCAATTGGCGCATTACGTTTTTCATCCATGAAACCGAGATTGAGATTATCGACCTCGACTATGAAGATTACCATTGAAGGAGGATATTATGACCGATGGAAACTACAGATTACAAAATCCGCCGCATGTTGGTGGATTTGTAAAAACCGAAATTATTGAACCCGCCGACCTTTCTGTGACGGCAGGAGCGGCTGCGCTTGGCGTGACCAGAGCAGCGTTATCGGCTTTGCTCAATGAGAAGGCTGCATTGTCGCCAGAAATGGCTGTACGGCTCGAAAAGGCGTTTGGTGTTCCCATGGACACACTAATGCGTATGCAGAACAGCTACGACATTGCGCAAGCACGCAAGCGGGCAGGGGACATCAAAGTTTCACGCTATGAAGCCGTGGCGAAAATTGAACCGCAGCCAAGATTGGTTTAGATTCTGGCGCATTGCTGGTAGTGTAATAAAACTTATTCATCTAGTTTCACGAGGTCGCTACAGAACTTTTTACCATGCGTTGCGCACCAATTGCTGCCTAAAGAATAGGCTGTGTCAAAATCAAACTTATCATCCTTTGACACGTCTAATTTAGACCAGAGGTCAGAGGGTTCGCCATCAGGACATCCGCAGCTCATGCGCGCCTTTTCGTTGTTTATAGTTTTATAATAACGGTCAGATATTAGCAGTGTATCGTCGGTAGATTGACTTGCCAGTTTAGCCGCCATGTTAACAGGTTTTCCTGCCCAAACTTCATTTTGCCTATCTGTGCGTCCACCATGAAACTTTAAACCAAGTTTACGAACTAAAACTGCGCGTCTATCAATCCCGAAGTGACCGCCAATAGACATATCGATTTTACTCTTAACTTTTGGAGTGAATTCATTATGTACAAATGTCTTAAACGAAACGGTTGCAGCTAAAGCTGTGTAGGTCTTATCTGCGTCAAATAGAGCAAATACCCCGTCACCTTTAACGTCGATATAAGCTGCTTCAAAGTGATGAAACATCTTAATTGCTGTTGCTGTAAATAGTCGGTACGTCTTTGCAGTACTGTTCTCATGTGTTGTGGCACTCAACCGAGTTGACCCTTCCATGTCGACATAACATGCAATGACATCTGGAATTTTTATCCAATTGTTTGGGTTTTCAATTGGAATTTGTGTAGTGCTCGGTATCTTATTTTGTGTGGTTATTTTAGCGCCTTGATTGAAAAAGCTGACCTCTTCATCAATAATTTTCTGAACTGAATCTGACCTAAGCCCTTCGACTGCGCGAGCAGCCATTTCTAGTAGACCAGTATTTTGCCTATCGGCTAAAATTTCAGAGAGCTTCATCAATAAATATCCGATAACAGAGGAATGCTAATACAGGTGTAATAAAAGCGGAAAGTGTGAGCCATAGCGAAAGAGTGAAAAGCTCATATTTTTTTGAAGCAATTTTAGAATTTACAACAATTTGTTGTGCAAGGTCTTCCTCATATGCATGTGGCGGTCGTGAGGTATTAGTCTTGTCGAAAACAGATTTAATAAAATTATCTACACCAAGTTTTTCGATGTCACCAAAAAAATAGATGTTTCCGACGGGCGAGCTGCTGTTATTTCCAGAGTTCCTGAATAATTTAACTCTAGGAAAAAATGAAAATATGCCAACTACTGCTGAAAAAGCAGAAAAACAACCAAGAACAAATACATAGAAAACAAAGTACAAATTTGTGTAGTTTTCACTCGAAAGAAAACTAAAGCATGCTGTAACGATAGCAATATTTATGGTTGTTAAGAGCCCATTTTTCGCCTCCGCAAAATGGAGCCATCCATTCACGTTTGAGAAAATCTCATTGAGCAATTGTATTATTTCAATTTTTTCGTCCTTCGACATTGTAATAATCCGATAATTATTTTGCCGTTACAGCTGGCTATGCGGGATAGAGGTTGAAACGGAACTTTTGCTATAGGGTCAGGAAGACCAGTTTTTCTCGATTAGATTGATAATCGTCATCCCATATTATCTTGATTTCTGATTTAGCTGGCGAACTCATATGGACAGATGCCAGCAGTTCGACTGACTGATGCGTTTCGAGTGTGGCAAATGGGAATTTTGCGTCTATGTCACTTTGAATAAGCGGGCTATCGTCGCTCATGATAATGAGGCGGACATTTGTGGCTGTTGCTTTTCCCTTATTGAACACTTTCACTCGATATTTACTGCTTCCTAGCTTAATAAGATTTGCGCCCAAATCAGACATTTTTGATGAGGTATCTTCGTTTTTTTCTCGCTCGAGAAGACGTTGATTTAGTTCCGTCTGACTATCAATCATTGCTTCCTGTCGTTTATTGAATTTAGCCGTCTTCCAAACAGCGAATGCCGAAAGTAAAAAGGCTAGAAGCGCGACTATATCAGAGGCGGTAATAGTTAAGAAAGACGTGGGTTCTGGTGTCATTTGAACTTAAAGCCTTTGTTGCCGCCAAGCGTTTTTTTAAAGTTTTTCATGAGGTCATTCGTGATTTCCCGACCTATCTCTTTTGTATGCTCTTCTATGTTCTCGCTGTTGGCTTCCATAAGCGCGTTTTTTTGTATTTCCAAACCGCATGAGCCGCATTTGTATTCTGTGGCTTCTTCTCCATCAAATTCAAATTGGTCTCCGCCGCATGTGGGGCATAGCAGGTTGATAGAACGGTTGTATTTATCATCATTCATCTAAGCAGTTTCCATTTTTCTAGTATTTTTGACTGCACGGTAAAGGGTTGCGCGATTTACACCTAGAGAAGCTGCAACAGCAGATGGCCGTTCACCCGATTCAATCAGCTTCTTGGCGTGTTTTATTTGCGCTGTTTTAAGCGCAGGAGGCCGTCCTAGACGCACTCCACGCTTTTTTGCTGACACAAGCCCCGCCTGAGTGCGTTCGACTAACAGAGAGCGTTCAAATTGCGCTACTGATGCAAATATGTGGAAGATTAGCTCACCATTGGCCGTGGTTGTGTCGATTGTTTCATTGAGCGATTGAAAACCAACTTCTCGCGCCTTCAGGTCTGCAACGACATTGAGAAGATGTGGCAATGAGCGACCGACCCTATCTAATCGCCATACCGTTAGAACATCACCAGAATTGAGTGAGCGCAACAGCTTTTCCAATTTTGGGCGCTTTAGGGATGCGCCCGACACTTTTTCGGTGACTATTTTTTCACACCCTGCCAGCTTCAGCGCGTCACGTTGCGCGTTCGGGTTTTGGTCAACGGTTGAGACGCGGGCATATCCAATTTTCATGCAATGATTTTGCGACAAGATTTTGCGACAGCCAAGTGATTGATTTTGTTATCCACAAAAAACCGTTGCAAAAAGGATAGTTTTTGCAACAGTTTTAAGAGGGTGGACAATCTGGATACCGGCTCAATCTTTCGGCCACGTTATATACAGTTCAATAGCACCAACTGCCATCATTGTTGCATAATGACCGGTCTTTTTATCCGTCGGCCAACCGTTTTCATCCCGTACGATTTTGTCACCGTCCATGACCATATTGTCAGTCACCGGATTTTTCAGGCCCGGGGCGTATTCTCTGATATGTGAGAATGATCCACCGCTGAAACTGCCGTCTCCATCAAAATGAATATTGCCAGAAATTTCAGTCTTGTATCCCCAGTCTTCGAGATCAATGACCGTAGCAACACCACTTGCCACTACATCGCGCACTAAATCCAGACGTGCCTGTTCTTCTACTGTATGATTGCCACCTGTATATTTTTCAGCCCATTCACCAGTTTTAATCATCTCAACCAGATCGTCTTTAGTGAGGTTCACAGTCTCAACAACATTCTTGTACTGCTTCATGGCAGCAGCTTCATTCTTGCTTAGCTGTCCGCCAAACCTGCCACCTCCAGCTTTATCGCCGTCCATGTTTGCGATGATATCAAATATCTTTGCCATGGCGCTTGATGAGTGATTTTCAGCTGGGTTGAACGAGAGACCCTTGGAGCCACCAACCGGATTTTGAAGGTTTGCCATCTTCAAGTTTGTCGACGGCAGCTGGTATCCAACCGAATAAGTTGGTGCCGAGCCATGATGCGTCATAAGCGAAATAATGGTCATACCGTTGAAACCCTCAGATTAAAGTTGCTTTAGCTTCGTCATAAAGCTTGTCAGCACCGAAAAGTATCAGCGACGAATGACATGTCGCTTCATTGAGCCTGCTGTTGGCGCTATCAAACTAAATTTTCAATGTTAACTTAAGGTTAATCTCTGCCATTCACGGACGTTTTCAATTCAGGTTCTAACTGGCTATTCATTTGTCGCATAAAATGAATATATGGAACCTTCTGGGTTTCCTGACACCGTTTCGACCCTCACTCGGTCAATCAATCACAACCATATTTGAGCGCATTTTGGCAGACGTGGCGAGGCCTCTTCGCTGTCGTCAATGCCCTGCCCGCTCCATTCGCTTCGCTCCCGTGTTGAGCATGACGAGCCTGCCATCGACTGCCCTTTTTGGCGCAACGGTTGGAATTAACCGACCAAGCAACAGAAAGAAAAACGATGACACAAAACACAATTTCACAACTCAATGACCTTCTGCGAAACACCTACCTAGGCGGCAAAGTTCTCACGACAGTTGGTATCAACCAGCTACCTGCCGAGGTGCAGGAAAGTATCATCACCAAGGTCAGAACCTTCGATGATTTCAGCGAGGATAACGACCCCTATGGCGAGCATGATTTTGGAGCGTTTGAGCAATCAGGCGCGGGGAAAATCTTCTGGAAGATTGACTATTACGCCCCAGATATGGAGCGCGGCAGTGAAGACCCTGCCGACCCGAAACAGACGTGCCGTGTTCTCACAATCATGCTGGCACAGGAATATTGAGCCTGTTGCAGCGCGACCTGGCTTAACCAGCTAAGGTCGCGTATGCGGGCGTTATGGATAGATTTTGCAACGTCTTTCGTTGGCGATATTTAAGAAATTAAGTCTATGAGCGCTTTTACTTTCGTTTTTTCTCGCGCTCCATTATTTTGCGGAATGCCGTTTCACGTTCAGAATTTGAGGCGTTCGGGTCGTCTACAAAAGCCCAAAATTTTGCATCATCTCTGTGCCGTTTATCTGAACCGTAATGTGATGAATCGCTCGAGCTTTGGTGATTGTTGTTAGAGCTTTTTTCTTGTCTTTCTTCCTTCCTTTGCTCTTTTTCGGATGATTTATATTCAGTCTTTTTTTGATATCCCCTGCCGTCATTGCGCAGAATGAACCGCTTTAGTGAGAAGTAGGAACGCATCACATTTGAATTGCCTCTTAGTCCTAAAAATATATCGGTCGGTATTTCAAACAATTTGCGAAAGAAGCCCCAAATTACAAGGATAATTGAAACCGTGCCTAGAACTATGTCCCAAATAACGCGGGCAATAAACAGGAGTGCCGCAAGCGTTGCGGCGCAAATAGCAAATGTAAAAAGTGTTAGTCCCAACAGGCCAAAAATGGAAAAATCACCTGATAGGATAGACCAAGACCATTGTTGTTTTGGCGCAGTGGGAAGCACATTCGCAAACAGCCAACGCAGTACAATATTCGACCACCATATGCCTACGATTGAGAAGGCAATCCAGCCAATAATGTTGATAAAAGTATTTGGCCTCTGTCACTCATCGCGCCAAATTCTCAATGCGTGAAACGCACTTTTTTTGCTTTTGAATTTAGATTCATCGAAGTCAAAATCGTCATCATCTGGCGGTGCTTTTCTTTGACTTTTTGTCCGACTTGATTTTTTATTTTGCCTAGATGATTTTTGTCTCGAGCTATTGCGTTGAGTGGCCTTTTTCTGTTTTGCCAAGAAACGCATCGAAATTAAAAAAATGATTATAGCCCAAAGGTATGGGCTTTTCCATGTGGGAATATACATCGTCCAGTCGGGCATAACATCATCGCCCCATCTATCCCAGAAATCGAGATAATCACGAAACATGAATTCCCGAAAATGTATCGGTGTATAGTGATAGAGCGCGTAAAATATGAAACCCATGGCTTGGCTAAAAAGCCATAGGATGAAGATAAATTTTAAGACCGTTTTGATGGCGTATTGTAGGAATGGTTTATCATCATCAATTTTGGGAGGCTTAGGTGCGCGAGCCATATTGTTCTTCCCAATGCTCAATGAACTCTATCGGCTCATAAATATTATCGCTTTGATAGCGCTCGAAATATTCTTGTCGCATAACCATAAATGGCGCGGATGCCGCAGGAATGATATATGCCCGCCCTGTTTCTCGCGCCCCATCCATATGAATTTCATTTGAACGACGTATTTGCCTTTCCTGCAATGACGTGCTGGTCGATTTATTGCTGGATGCGTTGAACCAATGCCCTGCTGTACGGGTTGAACCAGCCGATTGCGACAATTCCCAAGTCAGTGCTTTGCCGATACGGTCTGCAATATAGTTTTCTGTGTCCAAGTCATTCAAACCCCAAGCGATAATTGCGCCTGCATTGCCGAGGAAGGTTTCCCAATTCTTTTTATAAAGTTCTTTTATTTGCCCGATGTTTTGAATAACCGGTACAAGTTTGATACCATAGCCAGCCATATAAGCGGCAGAGTTTTCTATCTCACTCATTTTTCCAAGCGCAAAAAACTCATCAAGCAAGAACAGCGTTTGTTGCCCCTTATGTTGTTTTTTTGAAAGCATCTTTGCATCTAATCCCGTGCGTATAAGACAGCGCATCCATCGTTTCATGCGGGCAATTTGCGAGGGCGGAATACAAACATAAATTGACCAGTTTTCCCGAACGGCTTTGGCGAGAGAAAAACCGTCATTTTGTAAATGGCGCTGCATACGTGGGTCAGAAAGCCATTGTAGTTGTCGAGCAAGCGTTGTGGAGAATGAGCCACTTTCATCTTCGCCAGCATCTTCAAGTGTCAACGCATCTACAGCCAGCCCGCCTTCCGTTTTCGGGGATTTCCTAGATAATCAAGCGCGCTTTGCCGTTTGGGTGTTATTTCACCCTGTCCGTTTTCTTCTTCATAAAAGTCAGAAAGACCACGTTGATAAATTG
>JALMLS010000286.1:0-21269 GCA_038496445.1 Trichosphaerium sp. ATCC 40318 | reverse complement strand
ACCCGTGTAGTCTCCACAGTAAACGATGCCGACTGAATGGGCGCCGGGCAAACCAAGGCTCGGGGCCCGTTCCCACGGGAAACCGAAGTAATCGGGCCCAGGGGGGAAGTATGGTCGCAAGGCTGAAACTTAAAGGCATTGACGGAGCAACACCACCAGGCTCTGGAGGCTGCGGCTCAATTTGACTCAACGCGCGACAACTTACCGGGATCGGACGCTCTAAGGGGACGAACAGACTGAAGGGTCTTTTCCGAGTTAGCTAACGGTGGTGCATGGTCGTTTTAGGCTCGTGGACTTATCTGTCAGGTTTATTCCGATAACGGGCGAGATCGCTACTGTCACATTGATTCCCCCGCCTCGTGCGGGACCCCTGTGCAGGACTGACGGCGAAAAGTCGTAAGAAGCGGCGGCTATAACAGATCCGGGATGCCCCCAGATATTCCGGGCCGCACGCGGCCTACACTGCTTAGTTCAACGGGTTCCTGGGCCGAACAGGCATCCGGGCAAGCCCTGAAACCGCCAGAACACTTCTTCACGACAGCGAGTTAAACCTCAGATTTAATTATCTAAATACGACTACACTTAAACGCACCTTCGGAAACTACCACCTTCAAAAACAAAGTCTGTCCTGAACCTAATATAAAGAGTTAACCCCCTCGTCGAGGCTTTTTAGGAAGTTAAATTCCTTTAATGTTAAGATGAGAAGCGCTGTTAGATGAAAACTTACATCTTTGGACTTTGTTCCTTAGTGTAAACATTGAAAGAGCTGTGGATCGTTTCAAATTAACAAATAAGGTTTCTTCTTCACTTAAATGCTTTGACTTGGAAGATTATATCTTTACCAAGGCAAACTTTATTATGAAGTAAGTTTCTGCAATGTTCATAAAAAAATACATGAAAGCGCACCGTGTGGTCGATTTGGATGTTAAGTGTGCTCAATGCTGCTTCTCCGAAAAGACACATGCGTGCTTAGGGACTGGTTGCTGTAACTGTAGCCACGAACGCGGAATGCCTCGTACAGGTGTGTCATCAACGCACCTGGAATCTGTCCCTGTTGCTTGTACACACCGCCCGTCGCATCGACCGATGTGGGTGCGAGTGAGACCAGGGGGGACGACCGGCTTGCCGGTTATCGAACCTGCTCGAACTTGCGCTCATAAAGGATGATGAAGTCGTAACAAGGTTTCAGTAGGTGAACCTGCTGAAGGATCAATACTATTGGTATTTAACCCTTAGAAGCAATTAAACCAACTTTTAACCAAGTTTAAAAGAAATTGGAGTATCAGCTCTGGTTTGGTAAATCCAATCTTACCTCGGTAAGTGAAGATATATCATCCTCTGCTGTGGTGATATCTTGTATATCTGCCAGCTCCACAACCGCCATTTTGGCAAACCAAAACACAGTCGTGGCACGACTATAAAGAACGTCAAGATTTTCGAAAGAAACCAAACCTTGTCGGTGAACGGTTAGGCACCTCCCCCGAAGAAGGCCATGGATCACTATGAAACCAGCCACCGGAATCGCTCTCATCTGAAGGTGGCATTGCCGAATGCCTCAGGCCGCGTTCTGTATTCTCACGAATCACAGGCAAAGGAGCGTGACTCAGCGACGCCAGCAAAACAAACACTAAATTTATTTGGTGCTGCGTATGGTGTACACACTTAATCTTCTAAAAAAAGAAAGTGGTTGCCACAACTAATTAATAAATTGCCGGAAGTGATGTTCCTCCAGAACTCATGCCTAGCTTACTTAAGCGAAGCTTCAGAGGGAAGGTTGGTTCTATATACAGAAAGCATTAAAAAACACAACTTGCGTCCTGAGTTACACTTGGCGACCTGCCTAAGTTAAGCATATCATTGGGGCAGAGGAAAGGAAACCAAAAGGGACTCCCTGAGTAGCGGCGAGCGAAAGGGGACAAGCTCAAGCCTGAATCCGAGCCTAGCATCGGAGTTGTGGGCTAAGGCGTGGTGGCTCTTCCAGACGTTGACGGGAATTACGCACGAGTCGTAGCCGTAGAGGGTGCGAGCCCCGTACGCTGTCAACCGAGGAAATAGAGTCCCATCGTCCAGGAGTAGTATGGTTTGGCCGTGCCATACGAAGTTACCGGGAGGTTACCCGGCAAGGCTAAGTATCGGGAGGTGGCCGATAGCGCACCAGTACCGTGAGGGAAGACTGAAACAGCACTCCTCGATAGAGGGTTAAAAGACCCGAAGCCGGCAAGGGTACAAATGGCACGGAGTACGTAGGTGCCCTGCACCTAATCTGCACATGGCAGACGCTCTTGTAGCGAGGGAAAAGCGACCGGGGCCTTGTGCCCTGGAAGATTATAATGAAACAAAACGTCGAGGGGAAGGTAACATAGAAGTGACTAACACAAAAAAGTCATACTGGCTAATTGTGCTGTCCACACCATCCTACAAGCTGAAAAGCATAAAAACGTGGGTTTGGTTGAAAGGACATCAAAAAGCACTTTTAAACCTTTAAATGATGTTGGTTCACTGAAATTACTGGAACCTCCGAATGTACGTCTTCTTCCGAAAGGAACGAAGCTCGTCATTCATCGTCCACAACCTCAATGAGGCTCTATGCCCTTATTGGGCCATGGCCTCCGTGTATCCCGTCTTGAAACACGGATCAAGGAGTTCGCCGAGCGTGCGAGGGTGAGAGATCAAACCTCCAACCCGCACAGAAATGAAGCCAAGGATAAGCTCCTAGGCCGTCAAGTTCTTTATAAAAAAACAAACGTATTACATTTTACATGTATAAGTTTGCAAAGATCGACATAAAAAACCGACTATGCTATTATCATGTTTTTATGTTACGCAAGTAATTAAAAACACGTCATACCGAAGTAGATACACTTTGCCATCTCCGGCGTTGTTCTCTTGGCAGGCGATAGTACGTTGGGCGATACCCGAAAGGTAGCGATCTATACCCGAAAAGGGGGAAGGCGGGAGAAATCCCGCTGGACGCCCGTAGCGTTGCTGACGTGCAAATCGCTCGCCGGACATTGGGTATAGGGGCGAGAGACCAAACGAGCTGCCAACGTAGCTGGTACCGTTCGAAGTATCCCTAAGGATAGAGGGGGTCCGTGACGCCGGTCTCGTCTCGTAGAGCCACTGGAAAGAGGTATCGGAGGCCAAAGTTGCCATCGACCTATTATCAAACACATAAGAGGCGACCGACCACAGGCCGAATGGCTGTGGTCACCGAGACGGTGGACCCCTATTGGGCCGGTCTTGATAAGCAGGACTGACGAGACGGTTTTAAACGCGAGCAGCAGCAAAGGCGCCCGAATAGGCAGTAACCAAGACAACGAAGGCGGTGTTCCAGTTTAGACAGCTGGAAGGTGGACATGGAAGTCGTCATCCTCTAAGGAGTGAGTAACTTCTCACCAGCCGAATTGGGACGCGCCGAAAATGGATGGCGCTAAACTGCCTTAGCCGCCGCTGCGCGATCGCCCCGGCTCGGCCCAGGGTGCGGTAGGACGGCGTGCTGGTGGCGTAGAAGGGGGGCGGTGGCGTCCACCCGGAGCCACCAGCAGTGATGATCTTGGTGGTAGTAGCAATTGGAGCCTGGTGAAACAGTGTTTATCACAGCCAGGTCGCCCAAGTGGGGAAGGGTTTCGCGGTGATGGCATTCAGCTGCGAGTTAGCCGGTCCTAAGCCAGCTCCTAATAGAGTATACTGTTTGATGCTGGCAGACGACACTAGTTTTGATAGACTTTACTGTCTGAAACTGGTGGAAGTCTGCGATGCTTTCAACTCGGCGAAAGGCAACCTGGTGAGTAATCCAGGGCATGGGTAAGGAGGATGCATTTGCTTTAGAAGTGGCAACACTGAGAGAGAGAGCGCACGCGAGCAACCACACTTCTGCGGGGCCTTCTCCCGCGCCTAAGCTATTCGAGGGAAACTCCCCGGAGCCACGTAAAGCGGCGAAGGGAAAGAGTCGAGGGTAGCTAATGGGAAAGCACTTTTGCTTTCTAGGGGTGTTGGTGAGCTCGTTCTCACGAGGCTGCTCCTCTCCGAAGCCGACACTTTCGGGTGTTCAGTGTCCTCCAGGCTCATACCGTACCGAAAACCGCATCAGGTCCCCTAGGTTAGTCACCTCTGGCGCTGCACGGTGTAAACGGCGTAAGGGAAGTCGGCATACGCGGCCCGTAACTTCGGGAAAAGGGCTGGCTCTGCTGACCGGGACCCGGGACGACGTGCGTCTGCGCTACTTCAGTGTAGCCCCTTCGGGAATGGCGCACAGTCCCTGCAAAGAGGTCCACAAGCGGATCATGGCGGAACTCTCAGAAGCTTAGAGAACCCAACTGTTTACTTAAAACTTAGCCCTTTGATACCTCCTCTGAGGTCTGACAAAGGGTGACTCCTGCCCAGTGCTTTGAAAGTTGCGGTGCTTAATTTCACCCAAGCACGGGTTAACGGCGGGAGTAACTATGACTCTCTTAAGGTAGCCAAATGCCTCGTCATGTAACTAATGACGCGCATGAATGGATGAATGAGGTTCTCGCTGTCCCTACGCCGACCGTGGCGAAACCACAGAGTCGCGAACGGGCGACTTTTCTACCAGCGGGGAAAGAAGACCCTGTTGAGTTTGACTCTCACCACGCTTAGGGGCTTGGCACTGGAGGTATAGGGTAGGAAGTAGTTTTTTACGAAAGGTGTAACACTTCTACTCCGGAGGTCGGGCCCCAGACGCATTCAAAACGGGCGAAAGCGCCTGCCTCTTCGGAGGACGTGGCGCTGCTCGAACCATACAAGTCGGTTCTTAGGATGAGGCGGGCCCAATCGAAAGTGCGGATTACCTTCCGATTTCGGACTTTGACAAGCATTAAGGCGGACAGCGCGTGGCCGGGAGTTTGGCTGGGGCGGCACATCCGCTATAGGGTAACACGGATGACCTAAGGGGAGCTCAGTGGGGACAGAAACCCCACGTAGAGGCCAAGGCTAAAAGCCCCCTTGAGCAAGAGTGGAGCCATCGCTCTTGCACCCTAACGGGAGGCCTAGAGATCCCTCGTGACTAGTCATGTAACCTGACACTGGGGTGACAGAAAAATTACCATAGGGATAACTGGCTTGTGGTCGCCAAGCGCTCAGAGCGACGCGACTTTTTGATTCTTCGATGTCGGCTCTTCCTATCCAGGTGTAGCAGAATGCTCCAAGGGTTGGATTGTTCACCCACTTACGGGGAACGTGAGCTGGGTTTAGACCGTCGTGAGACAGGTTGGTTTTACCCTACTGGTGGGCCTATTTTATTAACATGCGCGTCGTCGGTAGCGATGCCTCAGTACGAGAGGAACGGGCATCGGTGGCCTCTAGTGTCCGCGGACGTCCGAGAGGGCGGTTCGCGAAGCCACGCCATTGGGAGTACGGCTGAAGGCCTCTAAAGTCGGAAACCCAGCCGCCAAGAGCCGCGCGGCGACATTGTCGTTGCTGCGCCTCCTCGAACGAAAGGCTTCGGCCCGCAAAGGTTCTACACTATGGCACAAGTAGCACGTCTTAGCAAACGCCCGCAGGGGCCCCGTAAACCACGGGAACTCGAACAGGGTCTTAGGGCATTTACTGTTGTAAGCTAGGGAGTCGCTCAAGCCTTCGGGTGCGACGACCTGCTGAGGCAGAGGCCCGACTAAATTGTATTCTGATATCTTCAATGTATTCATTCTTGTCCCTTTTCATCTTCGTGCCCCTCCGTGTGTTGACATGTGATTTTTTATCTACACTCTTTTTTTTTTTATTCTAGCCGCCAGTTTTTAAAACAAAATAGTTTGCATAAATCTGAAAACAAGCAACTGATTTGTAAATCTATTCAGTGTTGCCATATTTTTAGAACAAAACTTCAATTGACATAGTTTACCATGTGATCAAACCCATTTACTTGCATTGTGTAGTATGAGCAAATCATGTCACAAAATGTTTATAGTTTACAGCAGGATTTTTGATAAATTACCATAATATTTTTGAAAATATGGAATTTCCAGAATTATTGAAATAATGTATTTTGATGTTATTTTCACAAAAAGTCTTTCTAAAATATTAAGTGAATTCTACAAGAAATATGCAATAATTTTTTTGAGAGAATATGTAAAAAATTATGTGAGTAATACTCAAACCACTACAAAGAGTATATATACATGTAAGCAATGAAAACTGAGCATACTGATAATTGCATTACATGGCTTTATCTAAAAAGTGTATATCAGTCTATCAAGTCATTAGACACGTCACACAAGAGTGTCACATAACATTTAAAAACTGAACAGTACATTGTATACAGAGAAAATGATTTGACAGGCTTTTTTTTTTCTTAAAGGTGATTTATATGCTTATAAACAATGAAACTGAACATATTTATCAGATTGTATATTATGGTTGAGAAAATAAACTTTGTTTGGATTGTTGAAGGTTTAGTTTTTACAATTTTGTTATTTTATAAAACCTACAATAACAATTGTCATAAAATTTAAAACATCTAAATACTCAACATGACAGATAAAACACCTGTATTGTGGTCAAATAAAAGCATTTTAGCTGTTATGATGACAAAGTGATGATATGAGAAAGAAAAAATAAATTTTAAAGTGTAGTTTTTGAAAAAAGGACAAAAATAATTTATATTTGTTTTTTGCCCCTGAATAAAGCCTGTGACGTTGTTATCATAGCATTGTGTATTTTATTCAAAGTTATTGTTTAACATTAAGAAAAATGAGTGACAACAAGACAGTAATTTTAACCATTAACTTGGTACAAATATTATTTATTAATATCAAAAGGTACATGTGTTATATTCAATACTTGTCCCTTACTGTCATCTCATATGACCTTGAAGAAGATTACATCGGTTGAGTCACAAATTGGTTTTCTTGCTTAAAAAAAAAACTATTCCATTCTTCACTCAAATCACGAATTAAAAACTCTGTTAACAGAGTTGAAAGTCAACTACACATTGTTTTAAAAAATGATGCATATTTTGCAATATTCCATTAACATAAGGAATTTCTTGCATTAATACCAGGCATTTTTGGACATCTTTTGGCATTGCATAAAATCAGGTAATGCCTTGTATTGCATTTTTTGGCATTGCATAAAATCAAGTAATGCCCTGTATTGCAAGTACTTTATGCCTTTATTATGCCTTATTTTTTTAAACAATATATGCCTTATATTTTAATTCATATATAAGGCATTGCTTATACTATATCATAGGACTGATCACATTAAGGAAGTGGTTTAAGGTAAGTAACAGTCAAACAACTTTTACACTTTTTTTCCACATCACCTACTGACGTTTTATATAGACAGGCACCTAGCGCTCTTAGTAATTCATGAAATTAGACGAAACCACTGCCAAACGAACCGCAGCACCCTATTTCACCTATACCAGTAGTAGGAGTGAACTTTGCGATATTTCCAGGACCGCGGAATTCTAACACTACAAGGTAAGTTTTTTTTTTTTTTGTTTTTTTCCCTCCATCTCATATTGTCTTTAAGGTTTTTTCAAATGTGGACTTAGGAGTTTTGTGTATTGTATGTGTACTGTATTATAAATTAAATAATTGTGTTATTACCTGAAAATGCTTTGGTTTATTAGGCATTGTAGACTATGATAATGCTTTTTTTTTGCCTTCAAAATAAGGCATTGCCCTGTATTTGCCTTTTTGAATAAGGCAAAAACTAGGCATTTTTGTAAAAAATAAGGCATTATTTGAATGAAAATGCCTAAGCATTGTCCAAAAATGCTTTGTTGAGTTTCAGCCCTGTTGCCACCAAATACAGCCTTATTTTTCACCAAATTGCTTTGTTTTTGCCAAAAAAAATGAGCAAATATGAGGCATTGCCTTGTAATTTTGGGCTTTGCAGCCTCATATTTGGGCCAAATAGCAAACAACTGATTCACTAATTAGCCTTAAAATAGCCTGCATTGTTGGTCCAATAATGCCTCATTTTTAGTGCAACAATAAGGCATTTTTGCCCTCAATTTTTGGGCATAACCCAGGCGCCATATACTCATAAAACAAGGCTTTATATAGACATACAATAGTGATTCATTTATTAAAGTACAATACACAAAACACAAAAAACTTCAATGTCCTCCATGTGAAAAAAAACCTTAAGCTAGAAAAAAAAATTAACAAATTATTGGTATAATTTTCGCGGACTGGAAAAATGGTTTAAGGTACCTATACTCCTGTTGTAGGTGCATTTGGGTGCTGCGGTTCGAATGGCGGTGGTTTCGTTAGAATCCATAAAATACTAAAAGCGTGGTGACGGCGTCTATATAAAACGTCAGTAGTAAATGAAAAAAAATGTTTAGGAAGTGTTGGTGTGGTGGAGACTTACCTTAAACCAATGTATCCTTAATGTACAATGTGTACACAACCAATGCCTAATTGGTGCCAGTAAATTTAAGGCTGGCAATGCATAAAAAAACTAGGGCAGGCATTGCCTAAAAAAAACAAGGCATTGCAACAATTAAGGCATTGCCCAACAAAGCCTTATTTCAATGCCTGATTTTTGCTTTTGTTGCCATTGTCTTTGCAAAATCAGGCATTGCCACTTTGCATGTCTGATTTTTGCCATTAATGCCTGATTTTAAAAAAATGCCTTCATATTTAAGGCAAAGCCTTGTTTAGTTTCAGCCTTGTTTGTGCTGGAAGACTTGATGTAAATATTGTAAAGTATTCAGAGCTAAAACTGGAGTTGGCATTTGAAAGCAAATGCCTACTAAATGCTTGTTTAAATGCCTGTTTTTATGGCTAAATGCCTGGTAGATGCCAAGAAATAAATACAAGTTTGATGCCTTATAAATGCCTATTTTATGCCTGTATTATACCTGAATTATGCTTGATTTATGCCCAACACAATAAATACAAGTTTGATGCCTTATAAATGCCTATTTTATGCCTGTATTATACCTGTGTTACAACAATGTATAATTACAAAAAAAAGTTCCAAAGTATTGTTATGATTTCGATCACCTGTGTATTATATGTAATTTACTTTCGCTGTATGTGCAGGTGTATTTGGGTGCTGCGGTTCGAATGAGCTAGGTTTCGTTAGAATTAATGAAATACTAAGAGCTCTACGTGCCATTTAAAATAGGACCGCCATTTTCGTTCAGTGGTTTTTTTGCTGTTGATGTTTGGAGATTGTACTTTTTCTATAAACCTACCTTAAAGTATACAAACATGAACATCCCTTCATTGAACTAAAAGGGTTTTGGCATTGCCTATATATGCCAAGGGTGGCATGTTTTGAAATGCTTGATTAATGCCATGCCAAAAAAATGCAGGCATTTCATAAGCAGTTGTTACTTGTGCTCCATGAAATGCCTATTTTATGCTTCATTATGCCTGATTTTAACCAAATACCAGCATTTGATAGGTAATGCCAACTCCAGTTTTAGCTCTGTTTCAAGGTAATTTGTTTGGAGTTTCATAAAAAATGCATTGAGAATTTCATTGTTAATCTTTATGGAATTTTGACATTAATCCTTAAGAAATTTTGTTTGGATAGGAATAAAGGAAGAGATTTTCTGTTTATAAATTCTTAGTTTTTAAACAAAATTCCTTAAAAACTCTAATTTAAATTTACCACTGAACACAATGTACCTTACTAAGAGTAACATGAAATAACTAAAGATGACATGGTATAAGTGTAAAACATGTTTTTGGATGCACTTCAAATTCAATAAAGTACTTTAAGTTGAAATATTCCATTGAACATGAAATTCAAACAAATTATAAAAAAAAAGAGTCTAAAAAGACAATTGTGTGTAGCAAGGTGTTTTTAAAGTATTTAATTGCTGTTTAGGCTATTAATATTTTATTTGCTGTAAAAAATGCTTCCATAATTATAATTGTAATAAATACTTATTTTTTTTGAAAATAAACATTAATGTATTGGTTGAAAGCTGTTGGCCTTGTTGTATCTAAGGGAACTAATATTGGATGGGCTTAATAAAAGATAAAAGGAACTGTATGAAATGTGGGTTGGGTGGAGAAAAGAACAAGGCTGAATATCCCGTGAAGGGACACAATTTTTTAAGTGGGAGGACACACTTAACTATGTCTAATTCATGTTTAAACTATACTATGAGTAAGCTGCTGCGTGAAAATGCAGAATCTCATAACCTTACACAAAAAAGAAAGCGAGAGGTGGAAGTTACAAAAGAAAAAATTCGGAAAATAAAAAAAGCTAAAAAAGACGGAAAAGCAGAATTGAGGTGTTTTTTTGTATTTCTACGCATATACTGATAATATGTAAGTGTTTTAGAGGGGTTTGCCCGTATTAAAGGGGAAGGATGGGAAAATATTACAAATGACGCTGTATTAAGTGTTAAAGACACCCTCCACTTTGCAGAAGTCAACGTTAGGTATTTGGGAGGGAGAAATGCAACAGAAAAAGATGTATTTGAAAAAGTACATAATAAATCAATCATTTTTGTTATTTAACTGTGTTTTTTCCCTAACATGTTTGCAATGCAGCATGCTCCAACAAGGTTGTGGAATCACCTGGTGCAATCAACAAATTACACAATTTCCAAGCTAAAGAACAATAACAAGTTATCTGATTTAAATCGACGTAACAAACCAGTTACTCGTGCAGATTTAATACTGTGGTTCAAGCAAAAATTATCAATGGCTTATTTAGAACAAAAAAAAGATATTTCTTGGTACTGTGGTTCAATTAGACAACAACTTACCTTAGTAGGTACTACAAAAAACAAGAAACTATTGATATGCCTTTGGAGAAAAAACGTTTTTCAGTTATTAATAACCACTTGTGTTGTAATTGGTCAACGTTTATTGGAATACTCAGAAGTACATGGAGTCTTGCATTAAAGCCAGGTTTGGTTGTTTATTTATCTAAATGGTAACCACATTGTAGGTACTTTTGTTGTGGTGGATGAAGCCCTCTATGCTTTTGATGGTAGCTGTTTTGTCAAACTGCATCTGCCCCAAAAACCTCACACAGATGGTTTGGTGAACTATTTGTTTGTTGTTCGTGGAAAACATACTGACTTGCCATATGTCATTGATGTGGAACCATACATTAAAACTCCTCAACCTGCTCCTATTGCTGTGGTTCAACGCTTTTCACTAAGATGGAAAGAGGCTAACCATGGGTTTGAACCTCATATTATAGGAGATTCTGCTTTTGGACAGTTTGACTTAGCAGCTAATTTGAATATGCTCAACATTACATGTACACTTGCATGCAGCAAGTTTAGGCCCAAAAATTTTTGGAGTTTTATTAAACGGGGTTCTGGGCATGGAGATTGGCGTGTTTTTAAAAATATTAAAACAAATATGTTGGCTGGCTTTTACAATGATAATGACCAAGTATGTATATTGCGCTGTCTACTGTTGACGTTTTGTAGGTGTGTGTGTTGTCTACTGGATTTTCAAACTCAAAGACTCCTGTTAAAGCATCCAAAACAGCTGTTATTAGCAGAAAAGCAGCAACTCTTTTTGAAGAGTTTGATGTACGTGATTTAAAAGCAATTGCAATGCAAATGTCTATTTCACCAGAAGGGGGAAAAAGACATATTATCCAACAAATAACGGGACATAACTTATCAGCTTCTTCTGTCATTCATTCAATATCAATCCCTGATATTGAACTACCACAACACTCTGAAGAAGATCTTAGAGAGTTGAAAGTGTCACAATTAAGAGATTTATGCAGACAGTATGGAATAAAACTTGGAGGTAAAAAACAAAAGCTAATTGAACGAATCATGAAGCGTACTCATAGTCATGAACCACAAAACCAAAAAGAAAAAGATCTTCGAGATGCTGCTAAGTTTTTAAAGCCCACTCAAAATGTTAAGAAAGCCAGAATTCCACCATTCATTACCACTTACAAAGAACAATTTGCTGCTGTGGATGATTTCGACTCATTGTGGTACAAAATCACATATAATCATGCTGAACGATCATGGAAAAGCTATTACATATGAGGCCGGCTTAACTGCCCGGTGAATGCAGCTTCTCTTCAGCATATCTTTTATTTTACACCTTTAGGTTATCTCTACACTCTCCAGAGCCCTTTACGCCCATGACGGGACCAAAGCACTACTGCGCACAGTTTAATGTTATAGCTCTGTTTGACATGCTAAAGTACTTTTAGTCACACCGCTGGCCTTTCTTTTGTATTTCGTTGGTAATCTGATTTAATTCTCTATTCTGCTTTTACACGCTAAAATCAACTACACTAACTCGATTTTACCTTTCTCACCGCTTTTTAGCAACAAACTAACTTCCTAAAGGAACACCTCACTATTTCTACGTCTATGGCCATTGAACATGCTTGTAACTCAAACATTATTAGCAGGTAATGAAACTAGATGTCAATGAAGATAGCAAGGTCAGATTTTTGAAATAATTTTTTTTTTTTTTTTTGGTACTTCCTTTTCGTATAATCACGTGCGCAATGAATATGTTTCCACAAGTGTAGATAGCTTTGCTATGAGGAACATTTCTTTTTTAGCTGAGACTGGACCATTTCTATATGCACTTGAGCAATACAGTAATTAAACGGATAGCAACAAATTGTCCATGAAAACCGTTAACCTCAGAACCATAATCAAATTGCTGACCATTAATAGAACATACGCATATGCCGGACAACAAGTTTTATTCTCATCTGTACGATTGGTTCTGTTCCATGACATGATGTCCTCCTGTAACTTTCTGTACACGCATGTCAATCTGTAAGTCGTCTTCCATGTAAACCCCCCTATATGTAATAAAGTAGGCGCTAGCGCGCTGCCTCTTGTTCTAAAAAAAAAAAAGGAAAAGCTATTACATATGGGCTCTATTGAAAACCACTCTTATTAATGCTTGGGTAGCTTTTCAAGAGCTTAATGGAAAAAAAGTAGATTTACCTGTTTTTGTAAAAAGATTGATAATACAGCTTTAATGATGTGATGCTCCAAAAACATGTATTTTTGAGCTTTAATAAACTTTTTTGGTATTTAAATGTTTATTTTATACACTCACCATTTAGTCAAGCACTTTTGTTAAATTTGGTGGTGTCACAGAGAAGAAAAAAAACATGCCAAAACATGATTTTTACAGTACTATTCCTGCTTTGCACAAGTATTTTTTCTGCTACCCATCATGTATGTTATAGCAGTGATAAATGATAACAAACCTAGACGTCTATCATTTAATTACATATTAGTACAAGTGGTGAAAAACGTGTCAAAAAAGTGCTTTTCCACCTATTTGAAACCTTGTTCCCAAGTGACCCTCTATATATTTTTTAACTGAAGACCTTTTAAACACATCAAACATGGTCTTATAAAGTGTATATGGTACACCAAAAAAAAAACATTATTCAGATGGCCCACAACATACACTTGAAGTTGACTCATCGAAAATTTTAACTTTGCAAAAAAAAGCTCTAGCGAGCACCCCAATCATTTTGATTAACCCTCAATACGCATATATAGAGAAGTATAGACGGTAGATATGTGGCTAACTTTATAGCATGTTTAAGTATATAGACGTGAAAATATGGTGTCATTAAGTGCGTGTCCCTCCACCAGAAAAAGCGTGTCCCTTCACAGGATATATGCTTGGTGTATCCAGTTTAGTAAGGATTTAACAACTTGTTTGGAGGAAAAGCAGTTTTGGAATAAATTCAAAGAGGTATGTTGTATTTTGTGTGGTTGTAGTATTACTAATGGTTGTTATCTACAGGATGCTACAATAGCAGGTGGTATTGTCAAAAAATATATGACATGGTTAGCTATTGTTTTCTTTTGTGTAGATAAAAAATCACATGTCAACACACGGAGGGGCACGAAGATGAAAAGGGACAAGAATGAATACATTGAAGATATCAGAATACAATTTAGTCGGGCCTCTGCCTCAGCAGGTCGTCGCACCCGAAGGCTTGAGCGACTCCCTAGCTTACAACAGTAAATGCCCTAAGACCCTGTTCGAGTTCCCGTGGTTTACGGGGCCCCTGCGGGCGTTTGCTAAGACGTGCTACTTGTGCCATAGTGTAGAACCTTTGCGGGCCGAAGCCTTTCGTTCGAGGAGGCGCAGCAACGACAATGTCGCCGCGCGGCTCTTGGCGGCTGGGTTTCCGACTTTAGAGGCCTTCAGCCGTACTCCCAATGGCGTGGCTTCGCGAACCGCCCTCTCGGACGTCCGCGGACACTAGAGGCCACCGATGCCCGTTCCTCTCGTACTGAGGCATCGCTACCGACGACGCGCATGTTAATAAAATAGGCCCACCAGTAGGGTAAAACCAACCTGTCTCACGACGGTCTAAACCCAGCTCACGTTCCCCGTAAGTGGGTGAACAATCCAACCCTTGGAGCATTCTGCTACACCTGGATAGGAAGAGCCGACATCGAAGAATCAAAAAGTCGCGTCGCTCTGAGCGCTTGGCGACCACAAGCCAGTTATCCCTATGGTAATTTTTCTGTCACCCCAGTGTCAGGTTACATGACTAGTCACGAGGGATCTCTAGGCCTCCCGTTAGGGTGCAAGAGCGATGGCTCCACTCTTGCTCAAGGGGGCTTTTAGCCTTGGCCTCTACGTGGGGTTTCTGTCCCCACTGAGCTCCCCTTAGGTCATCCGTGTTACCCTATAGCGGATGTGCCGCCCCAGCCAAACTCCCGGCCACGCGCTGTCCGCCTTAATGCTTGTCAAAGTTCCGAAATTGGAAGGTAATCCGCACTTTCGATTGGGCCCGCCTCATCCTAAGAACCGACTTGTATGGTTCGAGCAGCGCCACGTCCTCCGAAGAGGCAGGCGCTTTCGCCCGTTTTGAATGCGTCTGGGGCCCGACCTCCGGAGTAGAAGTGTTACACCTTTCGTAAAAAACTACTTCCTACCCTATACCTCCAGTGCCAAGCCCCTAAGCGTGGTGAGAGTCAAACTCAACAGGGTCTTCTTTCCCCGCTGGTAGAAAAGTCGCCCGTTCGCGACTCTGTGGTTTCGCCACGGTCGGCGTAGGGACAGCGAGAACCTCATTCATCCATTCATGCGCGTCATTAGTTACATGACGAGGCATTTGGCTACCTTAAGAGAGTCATAGTTACTCCCGCCGTTAACCCGTGCTTGGGTGAAATTAAGCACCGCAACTTTCAAAGCACTGGGCAGGAGTCACCCTTTGTCAGACCTCAGAGGAGGTATCAAAGGGCTAAGTTTTAAGTAAACAGTTGGGTTCTCTAAGCTTCTGAGAGTTCCGCCATGATCCGCTTGTGGACCTCTTTGCAGGGACTGTGCGCCATTCCCGAAGGGGCTACACTGAAGTAGCGCAGACGCACGTCGTCCCGGGTCCCGGTCAGCAGAGCCAGCCCTTTTCCCGAAGTTACGGGCCGCGTATGCCGACTTCCCTTACGCCGTTTACACCGTGCAGCGCCAGAGGTGACTAACCTAGGGGACCTGATGCGGTTTTCGGTACGGTATGAGCCTGGAGGACACTGAACATCCGAAAATGTCGGCTTCGGAGAGGAGCAGCCTCGTGAGAACGAGCTCACCAACACCCCTAGAAAGCAAAAGTGCTTTCCCATTAGCTACCCTCGACTCTTTCCCTTCGCCGCTTTACGTGGCTCCGGGGAGTTTCCCTCGAATAGCTTAGGCGCGGGAGAAGGCCCCGCAGAAGTGTGGTTGCTCGCGTGCGCTCTCTCTCTCAGTGTTGCCACTTCTAAAGCAAATGCATCCTCCTTACCCATGCCCTGGATTACTCACCAGGTTGCCTTTCGCCGAGTTGAAAGCATCGCAGACTTCCACCAATTTCAAGACTTGTGAAAGTCTATCAAAACTTAGTGTCGTCTGCCAGCATCAAACAGTATACTCTATTAGGAGCTGGCTTAGGACCGGCTAACTCGCAGCTGAATGCCATCACCGCGAAACCCTTCCCCACTTGGGCGACCTGGCTGTGATAAACACTGTTTCACCAGGCTCCAATTGCTACTACCACCAAGATCATCACTGCTGGTGGCTCCGGGTGGACGCCACCGCCCCCCTTCTACGCCACCAGCACGCCGTCCTACCGCACCCTGGGCCGAGCCGGGGCGATCGCGCAGCGGCGGCTAAGGCAGTTTAGCGCCATCCATTTTCGGCGCGTCCCAATTCGGCTGGTGAGAAGTTACTCACTCCTTAGAGGATGACGACTTCCATGTCCACCTTCCAGCTGTCTAAACTGGAACACCGCCTTCGTTGTCTTGGTTACTGCCTATTCGGGCGCCTTTGCTGCTGCTCGCGTTTAAAACCGTCTCGTCAGTCCTGCTTATCAAGACCGGCCCAATAGGGGTCCACCGTCTCGGTGACCACAGCCATTCGGCCTGTGGTCGGTCGCCTCTTATGTGTTTGATAATAGGTCGATGGCAACTTTGGCCTCCGATACCTCTTTCCAGTGGCTCTACGAGACGAGACCGGCGTCACGGACCCCCTCTATCCTTAGGGATACTTCGAACGGTACCAGCTACGTTGGCAGCTCGTTTGGTCTCTCGCCCCTATACCCAATGTCCGGCGAGCGATTTGCACGTCAGCAACGCTACGGGCGTCCAGCGGGATTTCTCCCGCCTTCCCCCTTTTCGGGTATAGATCGCTACCTTTCGGGTATCGCCCAACGTACTATCGCCTGCCAAGAGAACAACGCCGGAGATGGCAAAGTGTATCTACTTCGGTATGACGTGTTTTTAATTACTTGCGTAACATAAAAACATGATAATAGCATAGTCGGTTTTTTATGTCGATCTTTGCAAACTTAAACATGTAAAATGTAATACGTTTGTTTTTTTTATAAAGAACTTGACGGCCTAGGAGCTTATCCTTGGCTTCATTTCTGTGCGGGTTGGAGGTTTGATCTCTCACCCTCGCACGCTCGGCGAACTCCTTGATCCGTGTTTCAAGACGGGATACACGGAGGCCATGGCCCAATAAGGGCATAGAGCCTCATTGAGGTTGTGGACGATGAATGACGAGCTTCGTTCCTTTCGGAAGAAGACGTACATTCGGAGGTTCCAGTAATTTCAGTGAACCAACATCATTTAAAGGTTTAAAAGTGCTTTTTGATGTCCTTTCAACCAAACCCACGTTTTTATGCTTTTCAGCTTGTAGGATGGTGTGGACAGCACAATTAGCCAGTATGACTTTTTTGTGTTAGTCACTTCTATGTTACCTTCCCCTCGACGTTTTGTTTCATTATAATCTTCCAGGGCACAAGGCCCCGGTCGCTTTTCCCTCGCTACAAGAGCGTCTGCCATGTGCAGATTAGGTGCAGGGCACCTACGTACTCCGTGCCATTTGTACCCTTGCCGGCTTCGGGTCTTTTAACCCTCTATCGAGGAGTGCTGTTTCAGTCTTCCCTCACGGTACTGGTGCGCTATCGGCCACCTCCCGATACTTAGCCTTGCCGGGTAACCTCCCGGTAACTTCGTATGGCACGGCCAAACCATACTACTCCTGGACGATGGGACTCTATTTCCTCAGTTGACAGCGTACGGGGCTCGCACCCTCTACGGCTACGACTCGTGCGTAATTCCCGTCAACGTCTGGAAGAGCCACCACGCCTTAGCCCACAACTCCGATGCTAGGCTCGGATTCAGGCTTGAGCTTGTCCCCTTTCGCTCGCCGCTACTCAGGGAGTCCCTTTTGGTTTCCTTTCCTCTGCCCCAATGATATGCTTAACTTAGGCAGGTCGCCAAGTGTAACTCAGGACGCAAGTTGTGGTTTTTAATGCTTTCTGTATATAGAACCAACCTTCCCTCTGAAGCTTCGCTTAAGTAAGCTAGGCATGAGTTCTGGAGGAACATCACTTCCGGCAATTTATTAATTAGTTGTGGCAACCACTTTCTTTTTTTAGAAGATTAAGTGTGTACACCATACGCAGCACCAAATAAATTTAGTGTTTGTTTTGCTGGCGTCGCTGAGTCACGCTCCTTTGCCTGTGATTCGTGAGAATACAGAACGCGGCCTGAGGCATTCGGCAATGCCACCTTCAGATGAGAGCGATTCCGGTGGCTGGTTTCATAGTGATCCATGGCCTTCTTCGGGGGAGGTGCCTAACCGTTCACCGACAAGGTTTGGTTTCTTTCGAAAATCTTGACGTTCTTTATAGTCGTGCCACGACTGTGTTTTGGTTTGCCAAAATAGGCGGTTGTGGAGCTGGCAGATATACAAGATATCACCACAGTAGAGGAGGCTATATCTTCACTTACCGAAGTAAGCTTGGACTTGCCAGACCAAAACTGATACTCCAATTTCTTTTAAACTTGGTTAAAAGTTGGTTTAATTGCTTCTAAGGGTTAAATACCAATAGTATTGATCCTTCAGCAGGTTCACCTACTGAAACCTTGTTACGACTTCATCATCCTTTATGAGCGCAAGTTCGAGCAGGTTCGATAACCGGCAAGCCGGTCGTCCCCCCTGGTCTCACTCGCACCCACATCGGTCGATGCGACGGGCGGTGTGTACAAGCAACAGGGACAGATTCCAGGTGCGTTGATGACACACCTGTACGAGGCATTCCGCGTTCGTGGCTACAGTTACAGCAACCAGTCCCTAAGCACGCATGTGTCTTTTCGGAGAAGCAGCATTGAGCACACTTAACATCCAAATCGACCACACGGTGCGCTTTCATGTATTTTTTTATGAACATTGCAGAAACTTACTTCATAATAAAGTTTGCCTTGGTAAAGATATAATCTTCCAAGTCAAAGCATTTAAGTGAAGAAGAAACCTTATTTGTTAATTGAAACGATCCACAGCTCTTTCAATGTTTACACTAAGGAACAAAGTCCAAAGATGTAAGTTTTCATCTAACAGCGCTTCTCGTCTTAACATTAAAGGAATTTAACTTCCTAAAAAGCCTCGACGAGGGGGTTAACTCTTTATATTAGGTTCAGGACAGACTTGTTTTTTGAAGGTGGTAGTTTCCGAAGGTGCGTTTAAGTGTAGTCGTATTTAGATAATTAAATCTGAGGTTTAACTCGCTGTCGTGAAGAAGTGTTCTGGCGGTTTCAGGGCTTGCCCGGATGCCTGTTCGGCCCAGGAACCCGTTGAACTAAGCAGTGTAGGCCGCGTGCGGCCCGGAATATCTGGGGGCATCCCGGATCTGTTATAGCCGCCGCTTCTTACGACTTTTCGCCGTCAGTCCTGCACAGGGGTCCCGCACGAGGCGGGGGATCAATGTGACAGTAGCGATCTCGCCCGTTATCGGAATAAACCTGACAGATAAGTCCACGAGCCTAAAACGACCATGCACCACCGTTAGCTAACTCGGAAAAGACCCTTCAGTCTGTTCGTCCCCTTAGAGCGTCCGATCCCGGTAAGTTGTCGCGCGTTGAGTCAAATTGAGCCGCAGCCTCCAGAGCCTGGTGGTGTTGCTCCGTCAATGCCTTTAAGTTTCAGCCTTGCGACCATACTTCCCCCCTGGGCCCGATTACTTCGGTTTCCCGTGGGAACGGGCCCCGAGCCTTGGTTTGCCCGGCGCCCATTCAGTCGGCATCGTTTACTGTGGAGACTACACGGGTCTCTAATCCGCTTCGCTCCCTCCACCATCGTTCTAGATCACCGGCCACGCCCTTGCAGAGCGCCTTCGCTTCGGGTAGTTTGGATCAGGTCAAAAGATTTCACTCCTCGCTGATACCACACTCTCTACCCCGTACGCACCTAGTAATCGTGTGTTCTTTATTAGTGTGAAGACTAACTCAAGTTTATCTCAAAAAATACTTTTTTGTAGTTCACAATGTTTTTATTCCCTTAATGAAGAACATGAGTTTTCACTCTGACTTGCATCTTAGGATATTGTTCATACTTAGTAAAAAAATGAGACTTGAGCGTCGCACTTGGTAAAGTGTTGTTTTTGTTTTTTTTAAAGCCCAATTCCAGGATGCTGGTGGGTGGCATAGCGGCCGAAGCCTAAACTGACCTTGCGTTTGAGCGAAGCCATTTATGCCTGGTCGGGCGATGAAAAAGAGTCGGGGGGTTTTGTCAAGGAGTAAACTCCTATCTAAACCTTGTCCCTCTCAGCTGTGTCGTTGTTTGGACTGCGAGCGCTTTAACAGCAACAGCAAAAGTATAAGCTTTCGGAGTGGGTGTTACCGCGGGTGCTGGCACCCAACTTGTCCTCCAATAGTTTCTCAGGGCGACATTCAGTTGCCCCTCATTGCGACGACCGGTTTAAATGCCGGCCTCGTTACACTCAGTCGCTGGCTCGATTTGCAATCAATGGCCAAGTTACGCGCCTGCTGTTACCCGTAAGTACAGGGGCCGTATCTAATGCCCCTTCTCCGGGAACCGAACCCTAGTTCCCCGTTACCCGTCACTGCCGCGGTAGGCCGTTACCCTACCGCCTGGCTGATAGGTCGGCCGCCCTTCCGACTCGTGGAGGGGGAGAACTCTCAACTTTATATCGATATGATCTTTATGAAAAAGCACACATTCAGCGAAGGATCAGATTTGAAACAATGTTCATTTTTCTTTCACCTAATTTTCACTTGTGTGTAGCTTTAACATTGTTTTTGAAACATGTCTAGTTAGAGAGAACTCCTCATAACTCCATCGCATGCCCCAACGCCGCTCTTCCCGACGGAGTACGGACGCCGCTTCCTAAGGGAGGCTGCTTCCCTTGGCGAACCAAGATGGGATCGGGTGATCGTCCGCTCCTGAGCGTTGGATGCGACCGATGGGTCCTTGCAGCAGAGGGGCCCATCGGCAGCGCTAGGCGCATTACGTATTAGCCGCAGGTTTCCTTTAATCCCGGTTATCCGCGGGGAGGCCACGAGTTTTGGTTATAGTGCGTTTAGGAAACAAGTTCCTGTGTGCAAAATGACGTGACCATTATTAGTCTTGTCGGGTGGGTTACGACCGTTTTAAGGAGCCGTTTGCGGCTCCGAGGATACCTCTTTGCTGAGCTTGCATGGCTTAATCCTTCGAGAAAGCTTATCACTCCTGGCAGGCTCAACCAGGTACCTTTTGCATCAGAGTTTTAAAGCAGATAGCTGCATTTAAAATAATTTCTCATCAGACCAAAGGTGGTTGAGGTTTTTAGGTGGTTTTTTGAAGAATGAACTTCATAAGAAACCATTCAATCTACATCCTATTCTCTTTCAAGAGGATATATAAATGAAGGTCTTTTTGATGAACATCACAAATACCTGGTGCCGGACAACATCAGCCTTTCTGTTGGAGAAGAAGCTGATGTGTCTTGGTTATGGTTTTTATGGCAAGAGATGCTCATAGAGCACATTGCCACAACAGCATAGGGTTGTGTCTTTAAAGGACTACTTT
>JALMLS010000171.1:0-21286 GCA_038496445.1 Trichosphaerium sp. ATCC 40318 | reverse complement strand
TTTTTTCATAAAGTAATGATTAATGAAAGCAATTATTCAATAAGAACTTCAACACTTTAAGTTTTTTGTTACAGCGAATATAGTACATTGTTTAACAATAGCATCTTAAATTCAAGGGTTATAAATATTCTACGAATAATGGTACAACCAGCTTTAGGATAAAGTGTTAATCCATGAATGGAAAATTAACAGAAAAAAATGGTTTACGGTAAACTGTTGTTGTTAAGTTTGTTTCTCAAACAAATCATAAAACCAAATCTATCCCAACAACAACAACAACTCTAATTAAAATAACAATGAAAATAACTATACTTTTCGCTTTTGTCCTCATGGCATTGACTGTTGCCTTGGCGGTCCAATCTAACGATATCAGCGAAAGGAGCCAAAAGAGCAACTGAGGTAAGTCAAAAACGCTACTCCATAGTGTTATCTACAAATGACTAACTCTATCATTTAGCAAGGTCCATTACTTTGTGGTGAATCATGTGATGAAAATGGATGGTGTCCTCCTGGATGGAGAAGACGTGGTCGTGAAAAACGTGGTCAATGTACGTGAAAAAAGAAAAGAGTATTTGAGTGCTTATTTTGGTGTACTTTTGCGGTACTTACTTTTCGTTTTTATAGGTTCAACTGCATACTGTTACCCTGGATCTCCATTATGTTTCCGTATCAGAAGTAGCAAATGGTGTTGCTGGAATGAAGCTGTTTGTGGTCAAACTTGCTGAGAAACACGTGTTGTAATGAACTTATTCACCCTTGTAAAAAATGAATAAAACCGTTCTTGAGCAATGCCCAAATATTCGTTGTACAATAAAATCTAGCTTAGCCACCAAAAAGGTGTTCAAAGTACTTTCTAAGTTTGTCTGCAAACAACGTTATTCTTTTAACACGAAGTTTACTAAAAACAGAAAACTGATTGAATTGGTTTCGGACTGTACGTTATTCTAGTATTGCTTCCAAACCACTTTGCACAGTTGCTAACAAATGAGATACAGTATGTTAGACATCCTGGTAAATTAACGCAAATTCTAATCCTCTAAGGTTTATGCACAGTTAGCATATGCTACACATATACCACTGTGGCGCAGCCAATAAATGTGATAATTTATGACGGTGTATAAAACACTGCCTACCTTCTTAACTCTAGAACAATGATTTATTGAAGCTGCTTGCAAATGATGGAGGTGGCAGATCATCTTCAATGAGCTTTCCTTGTTGCTATCAATACAATCAGTTCAACACAGTACACACAAATGTTATTTAAATTTACAAGTTGTAGTGAAGCCACAACATGCTACAGAAAATAGAGATTTTAAGCTTAAAATCTTTTGTAAATCTGGGTATAATTCTGACCATTTTAGGAATTACCCCGACAAAATCCCAAAAAAGTCAGGCCAAGACTTTACCCAACACACACGTAAACACTACACACAAACAATGGCATATATAACTGGAAAGACAGGGACATCAATTAAAAAGACGCTACTAATCCGTTTAGAAGAAACCCAAGGGCGCATAACGGGAGAAGATGCAGCAGAGATTTGTTCAAAGAAACGAACTAGAACAGGCTATGTGAAGGGTATTAACGTCGCTGATTGTCTACAAAAAGCTTTTACGATAGGTTATGAGCTACTATGCGTTGCAAATACTTCAGAAATGATAGTTTATACTCTTGTACTTCGAGAGACCCAATAAACGTCTTAATACGTACAAATTAGTTGATAGACATAGTTTACACGCTTTACAAAAAGAAATCGGTCACGAATTACACTCTGAAGGCTAAAAAAGCGTTTGTTGTTGTTAGATATGTACTGTAAGTGTAATACATGCACATTCTATTCTAACAGATTTGACCTTTGTTTTGTGATAGCTTCCTCGTTGTTCGGGACAGTTTGTGAGCTTAGGTAACCCTTGCAAGCTTTACCATTAGTGTATCCTATGGAGTGTTCCAATTGATCTTCATTTATGGTGACCAGGATACGATAAATTACGACCTCTATCTTGCCCTGAAAAAATTGGTATTGATACAGTAACGTGGTTTGTACCAGTTTTTAACGAAGACATTTCCGTAGCTTTGAACCCAATTACGAATAAAACAGTTGTCTCATAGTGTCAATAAGAAATAAAAGCAATACATAAACAAAACCAATGGCTAACTTTTTCTTATGTGCAACACCAATTGTAAGGACAAAACTTTAAAAATACCTGGATACTCTTGTGACACTAGTTCAATTTCAAAAACTGCAAATGGCATCAATGCAAAAATATTACGAAAATAAGACAACACGAACTACAATGTTTTTCTCAGTGACTTTGGTTGATAACAAGGGAGTCGCAATATGAGTACTATATTTTAACAATATCCTTTCTAAGGATTGTTTATTTTACAGGCCCCATAAACAAACAAAATAAGTGGGTAAAGGAGATAACCGCCGATATTCGAGCAGTGAGAAGGCTAAACGCATAGTCTACAAGACAGTGCAACCTCTACGGCTAGAGCGTGCTGGTTTGTTGGCACGGTCAGGGAGAATGACTGCTTTGATGGCTTCGTCAAACACTTGTTTGAGGCCCTTTTGTGTCAAAGCTGAGCACTCCATGTATTTTACGGCCTTAATTTCGCGAGCCATTTGTTCACCCTTTAAAAATCCAAATAAGAAAAAAAGAACAAATACGGCCACATTTCACAGTAATTATAAACAAAAAACGTACTTGATCTGGTGTGACAGGGGAGAGACCTTTCTCCTTTAGGCTGTCAAGTTTTTCTTGGTCCTCACGAAGATCGAGTTTGGTACCAACGAGAATGATCTTGGCAGTAGGACAATGATGTGTTACTTCAGGCCACCACTACACAAAAAAGCGTGAGCCCCAAAAAAGCCGATAATATTATTAAAAAAATGTTCGACCAAAAAATAAAGCTCCAATAACGTTACCTTTGTTCTGACATTAGAGAAAGAAGTAGGGGAGATAACACTGAAACATATCAAGAACACATCAGTTTGCTACAAGTACCATGTAAGTTGCAACGAAGCGAAGACGAAGGACGGAAAAAGAAAAAAGTCAAAAAAAAAAACTTACTGGGTAGGAAAGAGGACGGAGACGATCGTAATCTTCTTGGCCTATTGAACTGTGAGTCTACAAACAACGCCAGAACAAAAAGGTTCAAAAAAAAATTATTAGATTGAGTCAAGACCACCACAAAGCGTTGTGTATAAGCGTGTGTAATAGTATTGTTATTGCAAAGATGTTTTTTGGCGTGGTAAACTCTCGTTTCGCATTTTCGGTTTTATTTTGAGGAGGAACGTCTTAAATTGATTCATTGTATTGTATAATAACGTACCGGCCTAAAGTAATGCGTCAGTAAAAGGATTTTTATAAAAACTCGAGTTAAAAAGTGCGTACCGTATCCCAAAGACCCAAGGATACTGTTTTATCAGCAACGCGTACGTTTGCTAAACAAACGAGTGAGTATAAGGTCAAAAAGTGTCATCTTGTGAAAGAGAAGCGTCAAAAATCTTGTCTAAGTACCTGAATAGTTGTCGAATACAGTTGGGACGTATTCTTTTGGGAAACTAAGGCGCTTAGTCAGTATTCAAGACAATCAAAAGGAGATTGCGCTCCAGCGGCGCAAAATAATCAAAACTGATTGTTTTTGCATTTTAAATCACCACTGGTGCATATAAAGGCTCCAGAGGCGGATCGCGTTATAAAAATGAATAATCGCGTTTTTGTACCTATTGGAGGTGTAGGAAATGAGCAAGCAAGTTTTACCTAAAATAAGTTAACAACAAACGCTTTATTTACAAAGTGCAATACCGACTGCTCCGTCACCGACTACTACGAGTTTAATTGATTGCATTGCTGCGTTACTATTGTTGTTATTGAAATTTGTTACACCTAACTGCGCTTTAGGCGAATCAATTTTTGAAAAAGAGGCTTAAACGGAAAACGTCATTAAGATCACTACATTTAAACCCCGCTAGATTACACCTTACAATGACTCTAACGTTAGAAAATATGCTAAAAAAGTAAAAACTTTGAGTCTCTTTTCATGGAGATTATAAATAGCTTGTAACGTTTAGTTACGCTATAGAAACAGGGTAACCGATGCTGAGCGTATTTACAACGCGTAGGAAAAAGTTTGCAGTAAAAGCTGAAAAAAAGGCACTAACTTTTTGCGTTGCACAAAAACTCCAGGTGATACCACCTGGTCTGGTAAGGAAGAATGTTACAACCAAAACTAAAAATACAGAATTGTTTATTGTAGAGAACTCCTTTTTTGTTCAACAGTTTTTTTTAGTTTTTGTTGAGCTGCTCTTTCTCACGCATGTACGCGATCACGTGTGTGATCTATGATTTAAATTTGATGTTTTCATTGTATCTAATTGTATTTCTTGGTGTGAGCCTAACGTGAGCTGCTCGTTCTCAAGTGAAAAGGCGACACTTCCTACCAATAAAATGTTACAAAAAAGGTCTAAAATCGTTCATTGATTGAACCTAGAAGGTTGCAGTACATACCAGCGCCCCTTGACGATGAAGCATCTAGAGTAGTAGGTGAACAACTACTTGAACCGGGTATAATTTCTTTCGGCTGTCTCCTACAAAAAACAAAAGAAACTACCCTAGCTTTAAGCCTATTCCAGTATCTCGTGTTTATTACTACAAAAAAGTCAGAGAAGTTATTCTCGAGCACGTAAAACTTTGTGAACTACGCAAACGTACTGAGTAGTAGAAGGACAATAGGAAGAGGAAATAAAGACCAAGTAATAGTACCAATGAAGTTGATGTAATCAGGCCACATGTCAATGCTTTCTAGCTTCGTATCAGTATAAATATTGTACTGCGTCGTTGGTACCACAAGTTGATGGATCGTTAAGAGCAGGGCATAGTAGGTTAGTTTGAAACCTTGCTATCAGTTGCGGATGTAGTGCTTCGTTAGATAGCACTAGAAAAGCAACGCCAAGCAGTAAAACCCAGACTGATATAACATGATGATACATAAGCATCTTAGCGGCAAGGTAATTCTTTTCGTCTGTATTTCTGCTAGCATTAAGCTTTCTAACTTGTTTTATACCCTTTGATTAACCGCATAAGCATGCACATGTTGCTAGCTACGAGGAAAAAGACAAAAATATTTTTAGAAATTTCAACTAAATTGGCACGTAGGTAAACACGTGTAGTTGAAAAAAAGGGAACCACTACGTACTTGAGATATCTTGTAGATGACATAACAGCTCCCAATTGTTCCAATAGGAAGTGGTAGTAGAATAATAACAGTATATGTGTACTTAAAAGCAGCATTTGGTACTACCACTAAAAGAACATAAATCAGCAAGTTTCTTTCAGATAATCAAGAAATTTCCAAAAAAAAAAGGTTTACGTACTTGTACATCCTGGTAAACAAATAATAGATGGTCCTCCAATTTCTCCACGTGATAGAACTGTAATAATAAATATTGTAGGTATAATTGCTGGTATGAGAAGCCAACCCAACCTATAAAAAAACAAAGAAAAAAATGAGAAAAAAAAACAAAGAAAAAAATGAGAGCTTATATTAACTTACCGTTCCAGTATGCTATGATCTTTTATTTTTGCCACCCTCAGATTATATAATGTCCAAGCGGTAGCTAGACCACCACACAACCAGTAATACAGCGTCAGCGTTGAGAAATAAAGGCTTAAAGCACCTACACAGAACTGAGTAACTTGAAGAATTACAAACACCCAAACATGTTGTAATGATAATATTGCGTACCGTGTATGATGCAAATTGGATTTTCAGCAAAAGTTTTAACAGCTCTAGCTGAATTAGTGCATTGAACGTTGTCCCATCCCCATAGAGGAACAATAAGAAAGGCAGCACTTGTAAGTACTGAAAACCTAGAAGGAAAAAAAAATCAATCTCTACGCGCGTAGCAAAAAAGTTCAAGTAGTCAAAACAAAAAGTCTTTGTACCAGTATTCGAGTAGAAAGTATAAAGAAGCAACAGACTTATTCTTATAGTCTTGGCTGGATGTATGTAGTGTCAATGCTATAACTGACACTATAAATGATATTGGTATGCCTATATTGGCAATCTAAGCGCATAGGATTTAGCTATTCGTTGAGATGCGTCCATTTACGCACAAGTTTTTCTGCACGACAGTTTACTAATGGGCACTGTAACCCACATTTATCGTCAATAGGATCATAGGCTAGTGGTGCTACGCAATCCTCAGGCGTAAACTTTGTAGTTAACGAATTACATCTTGGTGGCTCTTCAAATGCAGGTAAAAACAATCCACCTAAGGCTGTAAACATTATATTAGCGTAACTTATGGTACCTGCAAACGGTCCTTCAACAGCGGAACAATTTAACTTTAATGACGGAGTCGTCTCGAAAACAGAAGCACAAGCGCTAAGCACGCGTTCGCAAAGCGATACGCATGGAGTTTGAGGAATTGAAGGGCACTGCGTCATAGTACGAAATATAAACTTGCAAGTGTACTCTTTGATGGCTAGACCACATCTATCAATAGAATGAGAAGAATATCCAACGTTTTGATCGTGTCAAGTGAAATTCGCTTACTCTGTTGATGTAAAAGAAGCCAAAGACACAAGGTTTGACGAGTTAGCGTAATTGCCAATGAGAACGTCAATTGATGGAAATGAAGCCGTCAAGGCTACTTGTGTAGCCACGGGTGTTGTAAGATTGTAGTAAGAGCAAGGGTGAGATGTAGGAAGTGTTGCGCAAGTTACTATTTGAGCATTTGCGCAATAAAGCGTATACAGCACCGAAAGCAACAATAGTACTTTCATAGGTACAAAAAACGCAAGGTACTAGTGTACCGGTCGGGTAATTACCAACTACGGTCTTCAGAAGTCTTTTTTAAAAGGACAACTACACCATTTCTGCTTACGTTACCCAATTGAGACAATCTTGTACACCAATAACAGTCCATGAAGCAACTGCTTATGAGCAAAAAAGACGATAATACCGTAGAGATTTAGGTTTATTTTAAGTTTTTTTTAATGCTTTTTTTTTTTTTGATAAAAATTGAGCAACAATTTGCTTGATCTGTAAGTGTCATTACAAGCCGTCTTCGTCACTCAGAAACTCTCACGTGCGTTTATAACGCAGAAGAGAAGGAAACTTAGTAACGGTAGTGGGTAGGCTTGAATGGACCGTCAACTGGAAGGTGGATGTATTCTCCTTGTTCTTTGGTGAGCTTGGTGAGGTGGACATCGAGTTGTTCCAAGTGGAGTCTTGCGACTTCTTCGTCGAGGACCTTTGGCAAAAAGTGGACACCAAGGTCGTATTTCTCAGGTTCAGTCCAGAGAGCAATTTGGGCCAAAACTTGGTTTGTGAAAGAGTTGGACATGACGAAAGATGGGTGACCGGTAGCACAACCCAAGTTGACCAAACGACCTATCAAAAAACGTCAGAACTATGAACTTTCTGGGAAGAAAAACAGTTTTTTTTGAAATCTTTTTGTTGTTCGGTTTATGTACCTTCAGCCAAAAGGATGATATGACGACCAGATTCCATTGTGTATCTGTCTACTTGTGGTTTGATGTTCATGGTGCTCTTGGCGTTCTTCTTGAGCCAAGCTACGTCAATTTCCAAATCGAAGTGACCAATGTTACAGATGATAGCATCTTCCTTCATTACGGACATGTGTTTTCCTGAAAAGATTGTAAGAAAACACTCGTAACAAGCCAAAAAAAAAGCGGAGAAATTCTCTTCTTGTTGCAACCGAAAAACAAAAAGCCGTACCGAGGATGATGTCTTTGCATCCAGTGGCGGTAACGAAAATGTTAGCTTGTGGTGCAGCTTCCTCCATGGTGACAACTTGGTAACCTTCCATAGCGGCTTGGAGAGCGTTGATAGGATCGATCTCAGTGATCAATACACGGGCACCTTGTCCTCTGAGGGCTTGAGCACATCCCTTTTAGGAAAAACGTAAGTGAACGGAAGGAAAAAAAAAAGAGCAAAAAAAACAACTTTGTCGTCTACTCGAGTTCACAAATACGTACTTTACCGACATCACCGTATCCGGCGACGACGCAAACCTTACCGGCAATCATAACGTCAGTAGCGCGCTTGATACCGTCAAGGAGGGATTCACGGCAACCGTACAAGTTGTCGAATTTTGACTTTGTGACAGAGTCGTTTACGTTGATGGCTGGGATCTTTAAAGTACCCTTGGCTAATCACGGAGAAAAAAATAAGCGTTCGTGTTAAAAAGGCTACGAGACGTACCCAAACGTTCGTACAAGTGGTGTACACCAGTTGTGGTTTCCTCAGAAACACCAACAACGTTAGCGAGCATGTCTGGGTATTTATCGTGAACCATGTTGGTCAAATCACCACCATCATCCTTTATTACGTTAGTTTAAGCATAAAATAGTGGTACTTACGAGAATAATGGTCAATGGGGAACCATCAGGGAAAATGAGGGTTTGCTCAATACACCAGAGGTATTCTTCCTCGGTTTCTCCTTTCCAGGCGTATACTGGTACACCAGTAGCGGCGATAGCAGCAGCAGCGTGGTCTTGGGTGGAGAAAATGTTGCAAGAAGACCATTGGACCTAAATAACGTTGTTAGCGCTCTTGTTGAGTTTCTCGAAGCGTGTAAATTGTAAATTCTTTTGCTTTTCTCAACATACCTCAGCGCCCAAACAGGTAAGAGTCTCAATGAGAACAGCGGTTTGGATGGTCATGTGCAAGCAGCCAGCGAGTTTGGCGCCCTTAAGAGGCTTGCTCTTTCCGTATTTCTCTCTGAGTGCCATAAGACCAGGCATTTCTCTCTCAGCAAGGGTGATCTCCTTACGACCCCATTCAGCCAAGGACATATCTTTAACCTTGTACTTTGGCTTATCAGCATTAGCCTTGATCAATGTAGTGGTTGTTTGTGAAGCCATTTTTAAGAGTTGTTGTTTTCTTGGTCTGAAAAAAGGTAAAAAAGCAACTTGAGAGAAATTTCCGGATTTTAGTGTCAAATACGCTTGTCGGTAACAGAAAATGTTGGGAAGAGTCAGCCTATGCCGGAATGGCTTTATTGCGCGTCCGTCGACAATTTCAAAGAGTATTTGGGCGATTGGAGCTCAACAGACAAGACATTCTGTAGTTCGTAACAAACATGCGACGTATGCGCAGAAGAATTATTTTGAGTACTTTTCATTGTAAGTTTTTGCTTATTTGATCTGGTTTTTACAACATTCAAATAGGCCTGTAGAGTTTGACATTAATACTTCAGCGCTTCATACATCATTTAAAGATCTCCAACGTACTTATCACCCTGACAAATTCAGTCAAGCTCCAAATGTACGTAAAACAATTATCGTAGCGTAGACGGGTCATTTGAGCAACACCACGTCAAAAATTCCGTTACGTATTTTCTAAATAGCGATCATAATCGCAAACACTTAATAGTGGTTAGGCAGAGCGTACAGAGGCAGCAAAAATATCGTCCAATATTAACCTAAGTTATGATACACTAAAGGATCCAGCTGAAAGAGCCATTTACTTGGTACGTATCTCGTAAGCGCGTCACGCCAATCAACGTTCTTTTTATCACTTGTTTCTCCACTTTTGTTCGAATTTTGTTTGTTGATGATATTCTAACTGGAACTGCAGCTTAAATTACGTGGCGTAGATGTAGAAACAGAAGGGAAGCATAATTTGACACCTGATTTACTTATGCAAGTTTTTGATTTACGAGAGACACTAGAATCATCTACGGATGTAACAGAGCTTACAGAGTCAAGGGATCAAGTAGTAGAGAAAGAAAAGGCTTGTTTAGAAGTTGTTTCTGGAGCTTTCAAACGTGATATCCAAGATGACTGTTTAACGGCTGTAGCAGAACTATTGTTTTGGTCCAAGCTGAAGAACGAGTTTGCAGATAAAATTTTTAAACTGGAAAACAAGGCCAACTAGATACTATAAGCATGTTGTAGGTGTTGTTAACGCGGATGCCAGCCGCTGTGATTGTAAATAAATTAAAAAAAAGCCAAGGTAATTAGTAATTGGTTTTAGGTTTCTATCTATACAGTACATATTGTTTAACACCTTGTTCAGTCGTTTCGGTGTTATTATAAAAAAAACCGTTATTATTTACAATACAGCTCCATTGACACGTTTAAGTTGACTATTAGAACATGCCTTCGTCTGCAGCTTCTCTAAAAATTAAACAAAATAAGCACAAAAAAATTAGTGGTACGTAGAGCGTGTATGTCTACGTGCCTGCCCCTCGTTTTTTCTTGAGATCTTACAGTCTTTTTGACAAATCCCTTTGGCATTGATTTGCCTTCGTTCTCGTCGTGGTAGTAGCTGTGCATGTAAGCAGCATCACAGAAAGATGTCAGGTGCTTATTAGCCAATGTGTCCGCTGTGACGCCTGTAACATAACAAGACCTTGGATATGGTATTTTGTAGTGCATGGCTAGTTCCATCCTCTGTGAATGGAGTGAGTTACAAGGCACGTGGAGAAATATAGCAAACGCTGTATTTTGATGGTTAAAGCGATTTGTGGAGCATCCTGGGTTTGTAGAGATGTTACGATGTTTGTTTGAAAAAAAAGTAAAAGTAAGCTTCTTGAGGCAATCTGTCATGGACTTCATGCGTTGTTGACGGTTTTAAGCATGACAAAAACGGCGTTATGAAATCAGTGATGATCAAAAGATTTCCCTGGGCTCGTATTTGCAGTGATTTTAAACTATTGAGTTATGAAATTACCGTTTCTGCCTCAAATAACTTCGCGTCTATCACTTCTGGGTCTATAATGTCTATATTGCGTCTGTAGGGTCGTTAGTACGTTAAAAGACGAATACAGGTAATTAAAAAATACGAACCTGTACAATCTCTGAAGTTCATTTTTAATGTATGCTCGCTCTTTATCGCGCTTGGTTATCTCCATATCAGGACCATCCCACTCTTTTCCATGACGACGGATTTGTCTGTACAAACTCAAAGCTCTTGAGCGTTGTTTAGCAGCACGAATAGTAAGTGATGCCATTCCGTCACCCTATAAACGCTTTCAAGTGCACAGAAATCTAAAAGTCCACAAAAGTCACGTTCGTTTTTTGTACAATTTCCCCGAGCCCGAACCTTCACGTGACATAAATAAATCCCACGTGCTTTCTTGCTACTGTATTTTCAAGGTATCTATGTTGTTAGCGCACTTGCGTTGATAAGCTATAGTTCATAAACTGTGCAAACAGCTCCTGTACAGTGGAAGCAAAATGTGCACTTGCAATATGTTCATTATAGCACAGTCTAGGTAAAGGCGTCAGGGAAAACAAAGGAGAAACTAGAAGTAGTTGTCTATGATTTTTTTGTTAGTTGCAACTTACAGCTCCTTGAGTACGAAACCTGTGACGTTAGTTTCAGCCTAGAGTTTATATTCATAACAACCTTCGAAGTCAAATAGTTGAGATGTCCCTGTCAAACAACAAAAACTTAAAAACAATACACATATTGCAGAGTGGCAATATTTAGAGGTCAACTTACAGTATGATAATTGTTGAACATTGGTTTAAACCATTCAATAGTAATCGCCATTTTCTTCAGCTATACCAGTTAGTAGTACATTGACCAAGATGTTAATTGAACTTAAGGATTCAGGTTGAAGGAGCGTATCAATGCCAAGAAATTGCAGCAACCTCACACAAACTATTTCAAGATTCGGTGTCGATACAAAAGTTGAGAATAAACAGTTTTATTAAACTTGGTTGACTTGATTAACAAATCTCAAATTCAATATCACCACTTGCTGTGTATACCCACTTTCTTGACACACGCTGTGCTATTGTCATCTCTCCCTTTTGGTCGTTAACTTCCTTAATATCATCAAGACAATAATGGCACTTGATAGTGTATATTCCAGGAACAAAGGTGAACCAGTCTCTGAGATTGAAGTGTATCTCTTCTGATTTTTCTCCAGGCTTAAGATTTGGTGTTCCATAGATACCTCATACTCATGAATTCAGCTGTTTGTATTTGTTGTAGTATAACGCCTTTACTATCTACAGCCTCAAATGTGAAAGTTTCACAACGTCCATTGTGAGTTCCTCGGTAGTTTCCACCATGGTTGTAACTGTAAACAAAAAATTAGTTTAGAAAATAGAAGAACAAAACAAACTGGCTACCACGCTGTGTAAGATTTTCAATAAACAATAATAGCAAAACATATACTTTGAAATACATGACTTGTTTGCGTGATTTGAACAACAGCACAAGTGATTGAACCAGAAAAAATCAAGAAATGTGAAAGCCAAAAATGAAACGCACCTAAATGCAACGTTGTGTGTATTCTCAAGCTGGAATGTTCCGATTATGTCCTCAGTTGACTTGAAGGACTTCTTTAAAATATTGAAATGTGCTTTGAATGAAATACCAGGGTCTTTACATAAATACAACTCCTTACCAAGAGCTTTCGCAATTTTTTCAGCATCATTCTAAAAAAAAACAATCAAAAAAAAACAGCTTCAAAGATCACGTGCCCGATCACATGTAGCTAAATAGCAATGTTTCTCTCCATTACATCCAGATGATTCAATATAGTAGTATGTACCATTGAAGTTGCAACAGACGATGTCTTGCTTGTGTTTTGATTCAAAGTAAAGCGAGAATGTTGTGTTTTCTTTGTTGTTTGAATAAATATCAAATGAAGTAAATGGGATATTCTTTGATGGATATATCTTAATCTTCCGTATTATATACGTAGTCGATATTTCTTCTCCATTTTCACTACTTACGTGAAGTGTAATGCGTTTGTTTTCGTTTGCCTTTCAATAGGGTTAAAATCGCTTTAAAGTTGCATATACGGGGGTTTGGCGTATTAAAAGTAAGTATTACGCACTTGTTGCTCCATTGTGAGTTGATACGACAAAGTTATGAAAGATTTTGACTTACGCGCTTGCCATTTTCAGAGAACTATTGAGCTTTCGGTTCTTGCACTTGTGTTTGTCTAGAAAGGACTATGTGCTACACAAAATAACCAGTGCGGTCCAATAGAAATGAGAATACAGTCCAGTAGGCGGCCTACACAGAAAGCGTTTTTGTATTTATACAAACACATTAATCACTCAATGACGTGGCTTTGAAGTACTCCTCTTAGCGAGAAGACTTAGTATTGTAGTAGTTATCGATTTTCAAGGTAGCCTGTTCTAATTATCAAAGTTAGTCGTTTAAGCACCGCAGGCATCTCGTTTATGGTGTACAGAAGCAACAATTGTATGGGTTGTTGCAAGATAGGTCGCCTTGCATTGTGCGAGGTTTCAGTATTTCTGGCACGCTTTAAACACGCAGCAGATGTAGAAGGATCATTGTATGTAGGCTTGCCTGGAAACTCTGGGAGAACGCTAATGAAGAATGTATCGGACTCCTTGAGAGCAAAGTAATACATCGTAACAGACTCGTTTAGGAGCTATATACGGTTGGCAAACTATTGTTCTTACAAACACCATAACGCGATTTACAGTGAAAGACATCACTGTCATGTGAAAAGTCAGAACATGTGATACTTTAAAAAACGATTATGAAATTGGAAGAAACAAACGCTGTGCATACTACTATGGCCTAACGATTGGAGTGTTGATGGTCCACTGTCCTTAGCTACCAACTTGCCTTAGCGAGTACAAATCTAGTTGCTGTTACATTCCGAATGATAGTTGCAACAATTATTATTCGCACGAAAGCGGCAAGGCTTTTTTGTTTAATGTATGTGTTGTTAGTCGATATGGAGTTGGTAAAGTGTTTTTTTATTTGTGTACAAACTCTATTTCTTCATTTGGATTTGTTAGATCCCATTCAGGGTTTACTTTTAATAATTTAGCCGGATCATCCTGCAACTTTTTAATCAGCCAGTCATGAGTCTTCAAAAAAGAACCAACATCAAACATAAACCGAGCCTTTTGGTGTGAGAATAAAAAGGTTAGAACGAAAGTCAAAACTAAATTTTGTTCTCCTTTGAGATTGAAGGATACCCAGGTAAGAGTTTTACATCAAAAGAAAATAAAAGTATCTAACTTAGAGGAGATTGTCAAAAAAAAAAAAAAAAGAAGTTTAGTTTAGTTTACCTTGCCAAAGTTTATGTTAATAACATCGCTTGAATTAACTACTGTAACTGTAGGATGAACCGAATCTCTTTCTTCCTCTGAAAAAGTAATTGAACCAAGTTCACATAGTTTCCCATTTAAAGTAGCAAAGACAAGGCCATTTGCAAGCAATCCTGCGCCTGAAAGAGTTAAGATTAGTTGAAAAAAAAACCCTTTCAGATTTCATCAAACAAAAACATTAACTCACCAATAGTGCATCCAGGACCTAGATTTCTATCTTCATTTTTGTATGTAAATGAGTGTTTCCAACCTGAATTTCCATGGAACTTTCCTATTATCCAGTTAATTGACGAAAAAAGGATACTTGAAAAACAATTTCCAAAAAAATTGTTTCATACCTGCATCATCACTGTGGAATCCAATACTATGTAAATTCCATCCAACAGCATTGTTTCTAGTATAATTAAACTGACCGAACCCAATACAACCTTGTCTAAACGATTCTTTAGCTAATATTTACAACTAAAGAAAGCAACAACAAAGATTGAGCATACCCTTCAACGACTTCGATTTCATAATAAGCTACTTTTAAATCAAATATTTCAGAAACCCACGGCCATCTTTGGATTGATTGATCCGTCTAAAATAACAAGTGAGCTCTAGCTATCTTGGAACCGAAAGCAACAGCCAAAAAAACTGTATACAGTAGCTTTTTGTAAGAAAAAAAAGAGAATGTTGTCCTTCAAAGTTTTGACACATACAATGATGTAACCAATTGCTCTTGATAACCTTAGTCGGCCATCATTAGTATTCGTAATAACGCTAGCCTCACGCCCATCATCTCTTTTGTAACCAAACGTTGAAGGGTATTTAAAGGCTAAAAATAGGCATCAGAGCAAATTTTTTTTTTGGCAAATGGTTTGTGTCACCAACAGTTTTTTGCACGTTGTGGTGCCTGTGGTACAACAAGTTTTGTCTTAAAGCCATTCACGCTGTTTTAATAAAACAAACTCTCAATACGTACTAAGCTCCTTGTAAACTTCTATGTTGCTCTTCTTCGCGTCAAGTAGTGGTATTATGTCAGTATAATCGCGTTTTAATAGCAATCGCCAGATCCATTCGTAATTGTTTATCTGGAATTAGTTATAATTGTGTAGGAGTCTAGTGAGTACTTCATTTAGCGTATTATTCGTTGCGAAGAGCGATAAAGCATCCTTTACGTCTAAACGGGACACAATCATTCCGTAAATGTCCTATGAGGGCTAATTAGCATTTTAATTACCTTTTGAGGCGTAACTGTATGTAGTGTATCCAACGTGAGGCTATATGCCTGAATAAGTGCCATACTGTTCTGGAGTGGTTAGTGGAAGCGGTTCGTACACGAAAAGCGGTTGGCGCGACTGTTCGTTCTTTGAAATAGGCAAACGGTCAGTACTTTTCTCATGTTTGAAACTTCGACTTATAACCTGAAGGAAACCTTGTATTTTTGGAGAATACAAATTGTTGATTCAAAGTATTCAATATCTATTGGAGGATGTCCAGGCTAATTTCCAATTCTTGAGTGGTCATGCAGGTGACATGTTGCCTACCACCTTTATCTTATCATATGACATGCAATTTAATATTGTTGTGGTACATATCAGCAATACAGTCTTCGATGATTCTTTACATCTGCTTTCAGGAGTGCGCTCAATTGATCTTTTTTGTTGTCAGAGAATAACAGACGATGGAATCAAAGCATTAGGCGGTGTACACAATATCAAATTAGGAGGCACTAGAGTAACAGACGAAGGTTTGATAGCTTTGGCTGGTGTACACTATCAACTTGATGAGTTGCTTTCACATAACAGATGAAGGTTTGAAAGCTTTGGCTGGTGTACACAGTATCGACTTGTCGCAATGCAATAACATAACAGATTCAGGTATCAAGGCATTGGCAAGAGATACACACAATCGCTTTTTCAGGTTGTCATAACATAACAGATGACGGTTTGTCAGCATTAACAGGTGTACACACTATCAAATTGTTTAATTGTAAATCAATAACGGATTCGGGTATTAAGGCGTTGGCAGGTGTACACATGATCTCTTTGGTGTGTGCCAATGTGACAGATGAAGGTGCAAAAGCATTAGTAGGTGTACATACAACTTGATTTAACACGTACAAGTGTGTCAGACGAAGGTTTGAAGGCATTGGGAAGTGTACATCTACTTGATAGAATGCAATAGAATAACAGATGAGGGTTAACTAAGCCTTGCTACTACATGACTTTACTTGTATGTTAATAAAATTATCTTGAATACCCTTATAAACGTATAATTATCAGGGCTGACGTTTGATTATGCAAAACAATACTTATTGGCATATTTGAATTGAAAACTAGACTCAAATACAAATAGATTTGTTGTAAAAAAGTGTCACTTAGCATACGTTCACCAACAACTAACAGTAACAAATACACTTTAGTTGCTACAAAATCGGACTTAGAAGCCAATAAACACAAAGAGATACATTCTTACACTCTCTGCAGAAGAGAAGCAACTTTGACTTTATAGTAGCACTGATGATATTGGTACACCCATTTATGGATGCAGCACAGTTTGAAGTACCCAATTATGGTGTTTTACCATCAATGAATGGCGACAAGTCTATGCCTGTGTATCTGAAGCTTGTCCACTTGGGATCTTCCATGCATGGTACATCATCTACTGTAACACAGCGTTGAGCGTGATGATTGTGATGTAAACAGTATACTCATGTTATATGGCAGGGTAGTGTAGGTCACATTGTAAACAGTAGCGAAACATGAGTCACTTCAGTTTTGGAGCAAGACCAGAAAACCGATTTCTGAGTTTTTGAGTGCCAATACCGTGTTGGAAGAATAACGCCTTGTAAAATATCACGTGTATTTTGGATAGCTTAACAAGTATGTTAAGGCATGACTAAAAAGGAACGCACGTGATTCATTACAACAATAATGGCGTATGTAGCTAGCGTAATGATATTTAAAGCCAATGGCTTAAAGGCAATGGATAGAAATGGTACTTCAGATCCTTTTGTAAAATGTACGTTAAGAGGAAATGATAAGGTTAAATTCCAAACAAAGGTGCGTAGTAGAATACAAAGTAGTTGTTTTCTTACAGTCTCAGCCGGTTTAAAGATTTTTTTTTTATTTCCTTCGCTAGTGCCTTCATCCAACTATTAACGTTGATGAGGGGTTGTTGGTAGTTAAATTGGTTAATTTTGTTTCGTTTTTTCAGGTTGAAAAGAAGACGTTGTCCCCTGTTTGGCAAGAGCACTGGCCGGTTACTGTAGGTGCCAGAGAAGAGCTTATATTTACTGTATATGACAGAGATCCGGTTTACAAAGGGAAAGATTTCTTAGGCGAGGCGAGGGTTAAAGTTGCTACGCTGCCAGATGATCATCGTGCTAGCTTCGAACTGGACTTACTACCACGAAATAACAAGGATAAAGGGATTACAGGCAAACTCTACGTAAACGCACGTAAGGATAAGATTGGGAGTACGTATACTCCCCCACAGGCGTTTATTCTTATTGGAAACTGCGCACACGACATGGTTCAGTGCATAGTGCAAGGTATGTCGTTTTTGTCTTTTTTTCGGTTTTTTTTTGGAACTCTGGCTACGCGCTCTAGAAGAACAGGATTTCTTGTCTTTTTCTCAACTCTACATTTCTTTTGAGGTGTCCAGATCTTCGTTTAGTTCCTATTTAATCCGTAGCTAGGACGAGAAGATAAGTATACAAGGGGAGAGGACGTTATTAATGGAACAGCAAATATGATAAACTACTACAGGTGTAGTGTTGATCAAATGGAGCGATTACGCAAGCTAGGACCTAAAACAAAGATTTTTCATGATGTTAAACCTGGGGAGCATCAACCCGGTTTAAAGAAGCAAGGATCAACGGATAAAGGGTTCTTTTTGGTTCTAACGGCGGAATTGCCTAACGGAAGCACGAGAAGCATTCGCGTAAAAGTATCAGTAGATAAAGGCAACAACGCTGTTTTCTTAGAGAGTTGTATCATAGTGTAGCAAACATAGCTATAGTAATAAAATAGGAACATACAAGAAAGGTTGGAACGTTTAGGTTATCGTTTTTTACCCCAATCTACCGAAGCTATCCTATTAGTGCATCTTCATGGGTTAAGATGAAAAAGTCACTTACTTGCTACTAATCAGGAGTTACTTTTAGTAGCATTCAGTTAAATTGAATTCATTTCTCCAGGGTTGAAAATAGGTGCTACTACACTTTGAGCTTTATAAGGTACTACATTGAGAGCGGCAGGTGCAACTCCAGTGTAAACCCTTGGTTATCATCGATGTATATGCTTGTCTTAAATTGGTCGTTCAGTACAATACAGTTAGTGTAGAACTTTGTTGACTTAATTGCTTTGTTACTTAGTTTCAAAAAAAGCGATACTGTGTGGACTACCAAACAGCTCTCTAATTTTTGATACGCCTGTTCAATGGAACAAAACAGATCGATGATAGATGTGTATAGCTGTTTTAACGTTTTACATCTTCCTATGGAGATACAACTTGATACTATGGATCTAGACTTGGAAATATTTATAAAGTGGCCACTATTGTGTAAACGTTCAGCATTTACAACAAGATTTGATAGTGAGTTAAATAAACATGGTAAATTGAAGACAAAAAGAAGAAAGTACAACAGATTCTTTATTTCACATTGGGAACATGGTAGACTTCATGGAGGGTACATAACGTACATAAATGGGCAATTGGCTGAACTAACCACTTTTGTACATGGTAACCAAGAAGGAGAGAGCAAGATATGGTATGATAATGGCCAATTGAAGCAGCTGTGCTACTATCTTAATAATCAGCGGGAAGGAGTTTACAAAGATTGGTATGATAATGGTCAGTTGAGGTCTCAGTGGACTTACATCAATGGCAAACGGGAAGGAGAGTGTAAGAGGTGGTATTTTAATGGCAAGTTGAGCATATTGTGTTACTACATTGATGATTCACTTGAAGGAGAGCACAAGAAGTGGTATGACAATGGTACAATTATCTGAATTGTACTATTACGTAGATGGCATGAGGCATGGGCAGTTCATATCATGGAACCATGATGGTCTTCAATGTGAAAAGGGTATTTATAAAATGGGGAGGAAATATATGTTATCTTCTTTAATGTACAGAGCACGTGTATTAATTTTCTAACAAAGCAGCAATTTCAATACCAAACAAAATTGCATTGTTCAAAGCTACTAGTATTAATCCGACAAATACAACAAGAACAGATTAGAAGAGAACCCATCTCTAGGCATGACCCTAAGAACTTTGTTGCTCTACTGCGAGAACGCTAGCTAATCACTGCAATGTAGGTATTCGTGCTCGAATCTGGGGTACCGGTGACACAACCATACCTGCTCATTGCTGGCCTGTGAGTACGTACAAACTTTTCTTTTTTGCTAGAAGAACGAATATGCCGATAATTCTATTTTAGGACACTTACTTATTTGTTCAATTTCTCAAGTACCTCCATAGTTCATCGAATATTTATCACCAGGCTGATGTTAACGATACCTACCAGCGATGACTGCTGGTTCTATTGGCAGTTACCGCAATTCCTAGATGTCAACGGCTTCAGACTAAATGCCATTGTACCTGCTGTGCTCTATAATCGTACGTGGCTTAAACCTTTCTATAGGCGTAAAACTAGGTGATACTTGGATATACAGATTGAAGTTTCAGATGATGAAACTGAGCTGACAGCTTCTTACAACAAATGGTGTTTTTTACCTCAGGCCCGTGCCTTGTCAAAAGCTCCTACGCTTACTAAAAAAGGCGATTTCTTGGTTTCTGATTTCGAGTCTATGCTTGGTATTGGTAGAATCGCATTGTTCAAGCAGGATGTAGAAATTCAACATATGTTCAAGGCATTGCTAAAGCTTGAAAAGTCGTAATCAAACACTCAGGACGTGATCCAAATATAATGCCTTTTTTCTTCAGGAGGGAAGGTCACTTTACGTTCACTCTTGGAGTTGTTGTTGAGTCTTCGTTCATGCTGGAGATCCTAGAAGCCGATCGAAAACAATCCATACAATGGATGAAACGTTATCGCGAAGAAGAAAGTAATGTTAAGAAGGAAGGGAACTGGAAAAAGAGCGAGAACTTTAGCTCTCCAAAGAGAAACAAAAACAACAAACATAAAGGCTAAGGACTTCGTAATAAAAAGTAAAAGGCTTGAACGCCATGGTAGTAAAACTATTTGACCGTTAAAATTGTATTCCAGTTTTTTTTGTAACATGCTTTTTAGCACTGACGCTGGTTTTCGCTACCGTTTACTACAATATGCTAACTGACACAAGAATTACATTTTCTACAAGTTTCAAAAAAAAGTCATTAGCACGGTGCAAGTGTACCCCTTTGTTACGAGAGTCCATACTAACTAGGCGTCTCATGCTTTTCTTTCTACTACTAGAAAGTGCTGTATCTGGAATTACTTTTAGATGACCAGATCAAGTACCGTAACGAAGGTAACAGCTGCTATGAGGGCTGCCTCGGGCATCAAACCGAAGCTGCTGGAAGTGTCCTGCCTGCTCTTGAATTAATAGTAACAGGCTCTATACGTGATGAATCGCAGGCTACTAGAAGTTGCAATTTGTTTTGTTTTATAGAGCGTAATTCTTCCCAGAAATAAATTGTGGGATACAGAGCGCACTTCACTGAAAATTCTATTGCAATTACTCAAATATGGATAATGCACATTTCAAAGCGCTCTCAAAGGCGCGTGGTAATTATTCACATACATAGAAACCTTAGCAGCGATGTTTTTGTTCAAAAAACGTGACACTAACCGATATCTTCCGTTTTCAGTCTACGTTCATACACTTCACTGAATTATCCACTTAAAATACTCAAATATAGATAACGCACATTTCAAAATGCTCACAAATGCTTGTGATAGCTATTTACATACGTGGAAGCCGAACCAGTGATGTTTTGGTTTGCAAAACATGCTACCAAGCGATAACTTCTGTTTTCTGGTTGTATTGTCTTATCTGAATTTTTTCGAACTTTACAAAAATCAACAACAAGGTACATGTGGTTTGAAAACAGGTTAACATGTTGACGGTTTGTTCTTATGATTTCGGATTTAGATAAACCACGTATTTATACCATCATATTATACAAGCATGATAGGTCATTACGTTAACACAAGATGTTTGACTTTAATGTGACTTTCGAATGTCATTTT
>JALMLS010000517.1:0-21380 GCA_038496445.1 Trichosphaerium sp. ATCC 40318 | reverse complement strand
CAATGCGACTTGGTCTTTATCTGTAGTACTATCGAGTATTGACGCTAAGTCATCTTGGAAGTCTTGGTATAATTCAGGTGCATCAGTAGGTAAGAATTCTTTATCTCTTTCAAGTCTTTCTCTTCTATCATTAAGCTCTTTCAAAAAAGCAATATACTCATCACGTGATACTGTACGCTTCTTGTCTACATTCTCAAGCTTTTTAAAAAGACGTGCACGATCTCTCCACAAACGCTGAGGCTTAATAACGCGTGTGGCTTTGCCTAGAATCAATTCCTGCGCGACCTAAAAAAAAAAGAGTAAATTCAAATACTCCTCAATTAAACGCTTTGATGACGTCTTCGAAGTGCTTCCAACAGTAAAATAAATGCGTACAGGTCCGTAAACGTTTGAATCAACTGAGTTGGCGCTGTAGTCACCCTAGACAATGAGTGTAAGAAAAACGTTTCAAGCGATAAAATAAAAAAACGCTGTACCTCTAGCCAAACGTATCCCTCTTCGATTTCGTATGCCCCAGTACCATGTCGGTTTATGATATAGTCTCCCTACAAATTAATGAGCTTTTTACGTTTTGTTTTAGTGCTAAACGTACTGGCATAGCCACAATACGCTTTAAAACAGATGAGCCAATCTTGTGCGGACCCCTTTACTTGGTTAACTAAAGAATAAAGCATTTTCGCTACCAGGCACAAACGACATCCCCTAGCTTAGGTCTGTAGCCCCACAACCACAAAGATACGGCGTCACACCCATCCATTCTACAGAAAATGAATTTACGAATCCACAAGAGTCTGTAAAAGTGTAATTTAAATACGACGTACATGCTTGGGTTCAATACAGGCCGCATTGAACCACCAGAGACGTAAACGCACGTCCAGAAGTTCCAATTAACCAAGGCGAACCCAGAATACACTCCAAAGCCCACAGCGGCGCCAGCCAAAATATCTTTGATTTTGAAAGTTTTCGATGCAGCACGCAAAGTATGGCTTAGCAGACTCATGTTCAAAGTGTCAGAAACGCTATGACGCGTGTACGATGCCTATGCCTAGGCCGAAGTTAAGTTTGTTAAGCCAGAACAAAGCCGAATTCATAAGGCTAGCAAACAACGCGGATTATGGTTGCACGAGGTATTTTAGTAAGCAGCAATGTTTGCTCGTGACAAGTGAAAGCCACCATTGAATTAATGAATAACGCGACAAGCGTCGAGTGATGTCAAGGCACCGTTTAGAGCCTTTCTGAGGGTTTTGGCACTAAATCTAATAAATGTCAGTTGTGCTTAGAAATGAGGATCACAACGTCAATCTATCTTGTTGGGCCTAATATCTCGTGAGTTCGTCAGTTAAGCTACACTGGCCAAGTATTCAATACACCCAACAGCAATGTCTCGCACGGCAGGAGCACCTACAAGCGTTCATAAGGACAAACTACCTGAAGACGCCTCGAAATGGTCAGTTTCTACTTTAAAGCGCGTTCTACGCGAAAATAGAGTTTCCACAACCGGGTGCATAGAAAAACAAGATCTTATAGACCTCGTAATAAAACACCAACTAAACAAGCCAATAATTGCGCCAGTAACGGAAGCGCCACCAGACAAAGTACCCACACTACCAGGGCTTAACGTAGCATTGATACAATCATTTCCTCAAAAAAACGTAGAATGGTGCGTGACATTTTACAGCTTTTTTAAACCACGCCTGCTATGTTACAAACCATTTTTTGTAGGTACATAGAAAATGTAAGCGTTAAAATGCCAACATACAATGCTGGTCCAGAAAAGACGTGTGCGCTCATCGCAGCAGACTTGGATGTACGTCATCTCAACAGTTTAAGCAAAATCCACGCTATCACACGAACCACTCGCTGACACTCTACTTCCAGAGAAACTGTATCATTGGGTTTTTTCAGATAGGAAAGATTTGGTCATCAGATGTTCTCCAGAAGTTCGTTGTACGTTGCCATTGCGTAGTCACTGTTTTACAACCACATTCCAACTGGCAATGCGTTATTTAATGACTCACTGTTTTTTTCTTTGCAGGCTTCGCTTTGTGAGAAGCCTTACGTACAAGGACAGCCTGCACATACAATCCTCGATCCATTCAGACCTCAAAAGATACTTTTCAGTCAGTCGGTAAGCAAAAACCCAACAGCCAAGTGTCTACGCGCGTAGACGTATCGCAAAAACCAAAAGAAATCCACATTGCGTCACCACTTTTTTTTACACATATTCGAGTTTTTTTGTCTAGTGCAACTCAATTATTTACACGGCGTAGAATATACAAGCTGAGGTGAATGAGTTCTTGTCGTCTTTAAATATAAACACAGGCGCCAGTCAAAGGCCTCAAATTGTGCAAGTTATGGTATCTCAATTAAAGCAAACAGCAGAGCAAGGATTACCAAATTTAGCAGCTGCTGGGTTAACGTACGCTAAGAAAACCCAAAATTTTAACCTAAATTTGAAAAACAAAACCATTCATTGTTATCACCTTATTTATCCATTTAAGCCTTTCATTGTGCGACCTACTATTTGCTAATAAATTCACAGGAGTATAGAAGGCGTAGACCATAAATTTGTCCATGCTTTATGGGACTCAGCAGCATTTTTTTACACAAAGAGTATGTTCTTATTCCACCATACGCCTTTTTGTTAACCTTCTCTCAAAGAGCCATGGACGAATGTAGACAACCTACAGTTTTTTGGCGTACAAGTAGAATCGCTACCAATGAAGTAAGTGAACTCTATGTGTTTGCGTTAGTAAGCTAACTGACCGTAGATACTGCGTATTGATGGGATTGGGAGCGCACCAATATGGGCTTTCTGTTTCTATTACCAAAGAAGCACTTAACCTTTACTTTCAAGTACGCTACTGAAATACCTCCTCAAGTGCTTATATTATTAGACTGAAGACCAAATATGGAATGATATGGATACACTCATTCATAGTGTACAATACGGATCAATCAGAGAGTTACCTTATCAAGTGCGTTTCATAAACTTTTTTGTTCTCATTTTTTTTCGTTGAAGAAAACCTTCTTTATTAGATAGTGTAAATTGTCTGTATATTAACTTGGTTTATTGTAGGATATAAAAGACTTTACCAAGAACACTTACCCAGTTGTAGGGTTTGGCGAGACTGATCCATCAGAGCTTAGGACGTTTCCATTGTTCAGCGTTTTTTCAAAAAAAGAGGGTTTGTTGCGACCAAGCAAGGAGATGTTAGAGTTCTATGAAATTGCACTACGTGCATTACCTAATTTTGTTGATAAGATGAAACGTACGTTATAAGAAATATATTTTGTTGAGAGCATCTGGTGGTCGCGAAAAACGGTGGCTATGGATTTACTGATTTTTTTTTCTTTCTTCAATTCTTATGTCGTTTTAGCTGCACCTGATTATCATAAATACTTCCCATCAACGTTTATGCCGTTAACTGATACTTGGCAAGTAAAAAGTGGTATTAGGTAACAAAGCAAATATAGAGTTTTTACTTGCTTACTCTATGTTTAATAGTGGCACAATGAAGACAATTAAGGTTGTATATCCTTGCTTCACGCCACCAGAATCATTTATGAAAAACAGACCGCCTCCAGGGACACCATTACCTCAGTGAACAGGGAGTAGCTTTGATGTTAAGACAGGAAAGGAAGTTAATAAACAAAAACCCCAACAGGCGTGTATTTACGAATACATAATAGTACTTGTAGTTCTAAATAAATATTTGCACCAACTCGCCTATTATAATCAGTGCGTCAAAGTACGAATATTATGAGAATTTTGGTTAGAATCACTCAAATATGCAAAGATAACATCAAAACAAATCAACTCGGAGAACCTGCACAAAATGTTGATGTTTGTATCTTAGTAAGATCAAGAAGAGCAACAGAAACGTTCGGTCCAACAGAAGGTAGATGGATGCAATGTTGGGTTATGCCGGAGGAATCAAACAAAAGATATCACAAATGCCAAGGGGTGACTCTTACAAGACATGTCACAAGAAAGTGCTAATGAGAGGCCGACCGACACCATGGAATGAACGGTTAATTCCTGCTGAGTGCGCTGAAGCAGCTAACCGTGATCCGGAATGCTCAGACCATATTTACACTTCCGATGTTACTTCAATCACACAAATCACAGAACGCAGTACTTTGTTATTGTGTTACAAAGCGGGCTTATTGTAGAGGATGTAGAACACCTGGTAACAAGGCAAATCTTTGGAGCGTATGGGACCTTGTTTGTGGTACAAGCTAGAGAAGTAACAAAGCCCATATGTTGTTGTAATCATTACAATGAAATAAATCACTTTTCATCAGTCTACCGCCCTTGTTGTACACATTTGCATGAATGTGGTGCAATTAAAGCAAGTGATAATGATGCTTTATGGTATTTGTTGTACGTTTGGGGTGTTTTGTTTTGTTGCTTTTACTACCCGTTTGTAGCACTGTTGGTGAACAGTGTTACAAGCATCAACACCCCAGAATTTCATTGTTTGAAGATTGCCAACACAGTAGGAAAGAAGTAGAGGACAAGCCTATGTTACGATGCGAGTACTGTGATGTATGGTATCACTCTGAATGCCTTGATTAGGACAAATACATGGAAGAAAAAGTAAGGCCGAGTGGTGCTGTGATTTGTCAAGAACTATACAAAAGTTTTAGAAGGACATGCTCACCTGACCTGAAATGTTAGAAAACAAGAAAAAAACAGAGCACAGTTTACTAAGCTAGCGTGTATAATCAACAGCATATACCTTCCGGATTCTGTTTTCACCTAGTTCACTTGTGTTCTGGGCGCGTAGCCCATACTGTTGAAAAATCCACAAAGCGTTTTTCATCACGTGATAGCAAAATAACTGGTTTTAACCTTAATACACCTGCCTTGGTGTTTGGATGCTGCGAGAGCGCTTTTGTTAGGGTTGAAGGAAGATAAATCAGCTTAGAACATTTTAAATAAAGTCACTTTATAATTACAACAACTGAAGAAATCGAGCCTATATTTTTAAGCATGATTTTTATGAAAACAAATTTTGGATTTTTGAACACGTATAGTCCAAAAGTAGGGATTTATCTGACAAAGATTTATTCACGTTAAACTACAGCAGTTTGTGATACAAGAAACTAGCACTTGGGTACATCTAAGTCCCAATTGTAGCGGTGTATTTTCCGGTTGAAAAACTTCTCAAGACCAATATAGTCAAGGTTGAGCGCACACGTGATGGCTGGTTTAAATTCTGGATCGTTTTCAAACATGGTCCAACCTTTAAGAAAGTTCTGAAATGCCGTTTGCTCCAAACATGGCTGCCAAGGTATTTTTTTATCATTGGTTCGTCCTGTGCTCTGAATCTCACTTTCTTCAATCAGTTTTTTGTCGTTGCCTTGTCCTATGCTCTGAATCTTATTTTCATCATCTTCTACATCGCTGCTTTCATTCCCCTCTTCTCATCATTTTCTTCGGGCCTTTTCCATACTATAGCACTATAGAATTGCCGAAGTGTAAAAAGATCCTTGTCTCGGATGTGGAATCGGATAAACACTTGAACCAAAGATATCAAGTCATGTTTTGGTTCATACGTAACAGGTTTGTTATCAGCATGACAAAGTAGTACATCCCTGCTAGCAAACATTTGAGTACCAGAGTATGGTAGTACCACGTTAGAATCTGCAGCAGTACCCCAATCAATGAGGTACGGCATTGAATCTATACGCATTATGTTACTGTCACTAATATCTCTAAAACAAGAAAACAATTAGTATTGATTTCAAAAAAAGATTACTTACCTGTGTACTATTCCTTTGTTATGTATTTTCTTAAGCAGTTTAACGATTACTCCTAAGTCTGGGCATTCACCATTTGATCTTATGCGATCACAAACAGGAGTAGTTATTATGTAAGGCAACCCTTGATCAGTTTCACCATCAGTTATCTTCTCGGAATAAGTACACTGACACAACAATATTGGTAAAACGTACAAACTTAGGCATGCCAGATATATCTTGGTCAGAGAAGCGTGTTAAGTTTTTTTTCTCGATAGCTGCATAGGGCATGTAGTTATGGTTAAACACTTTCACAGCCATATTTGTGTTGTTAACTAATACACGATATACAGAAGCAGTCCTACCAGTTCCCAACTGACGTCTTGGGGTACATTGGATATTATTGACGAAGAATGTAGGGAAGTACCATCCAAGATCCTTTGGTGTTTTGCTTAAAAACGCACTCAATAGCTTTGAACCTGTATCATTTGGGCTGCTTATAGAGTACTCTTTAGTCAACTCATAAGAGTAGTGATAGCGGCAATCTTGTCCATGCCATATCAGCCGAATGAACATGACCTTCTCTGCATTTGACAATATACCCATCATCCATTCTCGGGGACTTTGTAGAGCCATCAATGCAGCAAGAGAGCACCTGAAAACAAGTTAATTGTACAATAGATATTTGGGCAAGCTTTGTTTTCTTAAATTGCCACGTACATCAGCTGACCTTTGTGAGAATCTGTCAATTTCTTGTCCTTTACCTCCCATGTAGCAACAATTTGAAGTTTATCTGGATTCACTGCACTTATATCTTCCAGATTAGCTGTAAATATCAAGTCTGGGCGATGCTTTCTCGGGATACCATACCCACCGAATGAGAGTTTATCATGAGAATCGATACACCTTAAATGAGGCATCTGGAAGTCTACTATTTGTTTGTAGAGATGCTTGTTCAGTACTGTTTCTTTGGTTTCTCGTTTGAACTCAATACCTTCTTCCTCTGCTGCCTCTTTTAATTTTAAATTGACCAAATCATAATTGAGGGCATCACATGATTTGTCAACAAATACAATTTTGCCCTCGGCTCCCATTTCTTCAAGCCAAGGTGCTTTGTCTTTGACAACATTAGCGTTGTTGTTTTTACCTGCCTGTTTCAAGCACACAGAATACGCTATTTAAAGTCAATTGATGAAACACAACAAGCAATGTAAACCGTTTTCTAATGTACCTATTATTGCTATTGATGAAAAATCACCCCAACGGACGGTATATCTTGTCAATAGATAATTGTTATTCATCTCTACTATCATTTGTGCTACTTCCTCTTTTGCTGGTTTTTTGTCCAACTCCTTTTTAAGTTGCGCAAGTTGCTCTTTTGTTTTTTTGTCTTTTTCGGCCAACTCCTTTTTAAAAGTTTCTCGTTGATCCTTTTTCGCAGATTCCATTTGTTCTGCAATCATAGCCTTCAATGTATCCCTGGAATACCCACATATTTCAGCAGCATTTGGATCATTCATTGCCACAGCCCCAGGACCTTCCAGATCGCTATGACCACGCATAAGCCTTACTGCCTCTGCTGTACGCTGGCTCTGAGTCGTGGAATCCTGTGCGGATTTCTGTTGTCTGTTGGGATGACTGTAAATATCAGTAAGTTTGCAATGTATTTGGTGACAATATAATCACGTGATAGGTGACAATGAAATCATATTTAAACGTGCTTGAAAATACGTACGTGGAAACTTCCTTGTCAGTATCTCCCAAATCCACCCTGCTTTGTTTGGAGCACTTTGATAATACCCACTTTCTTTTGCCACTTTCCGCAACTTACTAACAGATGTTGCAAGAAGAGTTGCTATGAAATGATGAGAAAAAGTGCGAACGATTCAAGTGTTCAAAAAAAATTCATAAAAACAGATAATTTTAACGAGACTTCAAGTCATTGTTGAACGGTTGTTAAAATGGCGTAAAAACTGTAGTTGGGCGTAAAAGTAGGTTAAAGCGTACTTGTTTCCTTGTGACCTGCGATTTTTTTTATAATAGTTTTTATAGCCCCTCTGGGGTAGCCCATGCGCTTACCAAGCAGTCGTATGTTACGACAAGAGATGCGAGGGTTACGAGTTTAGTTTAAGTCTGATGTTTTATTCTAAGTACAGTAGTATTATCGTGACAAACTCCCCCAAACTGAACTACATAGTGGAAGGAGCAGCAGATACTATTTAAGTTCAGATTCAAATACAGTCTCGAAATCAGAAATAAGGCCATCTAAATATTCTAATAATTTCTTAACTGTAGTAACATCTTTAAGCTGTTTTCGGAAATAAGCTCGACGCGAGTTGCGATTTACGAAAGCGGAATGGTCACCGGAGATTAGGTCTTTAAGTGCTTGTAAATAAATTCTGAACACTTTCGGTTTAACAGGACCAGTATCACGTCGTTGATTGATAGCGTTGTAGATATCCAATAGACTATCTTTAAAAGGAGACTTTTTCTCAGGAGTAACAGATTTAGCAAGTTGTTCTTTTCGATATGCTTCTTCAGCAGGTGATAGGACAGGAGAGGCTTCGACAATAGGCACTAGTCGATCAAAACCATTCTTGATAGCATCATTATAATCTTTGATTCTATCTACGTTATATACTTCAGGATAAATGATACCCATAGAATCATCTTCGTTAATTTCAGCTAAACGATAATTGTGTGGGCCTTTGACTTCAGCAATATAATATGGGCCAGACCAATTACGGAATAGCTTTCTCGATTTACCCCAAGGAACATCCTTTTTCTTATTAACGCGTAGGTATACTTTCTGTTTGATGTTGAACTTCGTTTCGCGATGTTTGGAATCGTATCTTTTCTTTTGTTTAATATGAGCTTTTCGTCTCATATGTGAGGCGACTTCGTGTGTCTTCTTGATTACTTTAGCAACATCCTTGGCATAGCTATCCTTAGAATAGGTCTTGACACGACCTAAAGCTTGATCCCAAGTTGTATTCGCATGACGACCATGCATCAAAAAGTAAGGAGTTTCTTTTAACTCTGAATGTACCGAAGTGTTATAAGCAAAAGTGCACGGCCTGACATATTCGTCCCAGTCCGTTTGCTTATCGTTGATATGCATTTTAATCATATTGACCAAGGTAGAATTGAATCTCTCTACCAGTCCGTCGGTTTGCGGACGATAGGCCGTAGTACGTCGTTGATCAACGTTCAATAACGTAAATAGTTCTTTTGTAACCTTCTTAAATTCGCCGCCTTGATCAGATAGAAATACGTTAGGAGCGCCATGCTCAAGTATAAATTCTTCATAGATTGCTCTGGCGATAGTGGAGGCTTCTTTGTTTGGTAGTGGTATGGATTTAGCGTAACGAGTGAAGTAATCCATAACCACCAATATACAAACATTGTCATTTCTTGTACGTGGAAGCTTTGTAATAAGATCCGCGGCAATGACATCAATGGGACATCTAGATTCTATAGTTCCCATAGGGCCGCCGGCTTTCTTACGTCTGTCAACCTTGCCAGTTTGGCATTGACCACAACTATCAACGTATTGTTGTACATCTAACCATATACCAGGCCACCAATATTTTTCTAATAAACGAAGGTAGGTACGTTTTCTACCCAAGTGTCCTGAAGTGGGTATACTATGATTGAGATAAAGTAGATCCAATCGCATAGGAGGAGGGACGACGAATTGAAGACGTTCCGTATTATCCGATAGCTGAGATTTTGGTGGGATCCATTTTCGACATAATATTCCATGATCGTTAAGGCAAAGATTCTTAGTATCTTTTGTAAGTTGTTGAGCCTTCTTATAATACTTGAAAGCTTCGGAATGCTGTAGAAATGCAATTTGTTGATTCAAGTCAGAGTCCTTCCGTTGTAAATAATGTAAACGTAATAAAGGTTCAGGAACAGGAGAGAAAGAAGGAACTTCTTTTTCGTAAATTGCTGCGCCACGGACTTGAACGAGAGGAGCTTTGATAGGAGTGTATAAATTTCTTCTACCTCAAACTCTTCTTTAGGAGCACTTTCAGGAGTGATAACAGGAGATCTAGATCCTGTATCGGCGTTTGCATTCTTAACTCCTGGACGGTGCTTGATAGTATAATTGTAAGATGATAAAAAGATAGACCATCGAATCATTTTTCCGTCTGGGTTCTGGTGTCTGTAGAACCATATCAGGGCTTGATGATCCGTCCAAATTGTAAAGTGTTCGGATAACAGATAAGGTCTAAATTTGCGTACACCAGCGACGACGGCCAAAGCTTCTTGCATAGAAGTTGAATAATTTCTTTCAGCCTTGTTTAACGATCTAGAATAATAAGATATAACATGTTCTTTATCGTCATCGTCTCTTTGGGTGAGTATAGCGCAAAGACCTTCATCAGATGCGTCTGTATGAAGCTCGAATTCTCGGTTAAAATCAGGATAGGCTAATACGATAGGCTCTTGCGTCAAGCAGGTTCTTAAATCGTTGAATGCGTCTATTTGATTTTGGGACCAGATCCATTCTGTGTTCTTGTGCGTGAGTATTCGCAGATGATACGATCTTTTAGCGAGGTTGTCGACATAACAACCATAGTACTTGACCATAGCTAGGAAACGTTGAAGCTGTTTAAGTTTGTTCTTTCCACTAGGATAAGGCATTTTTGCGATAGCTTCAATCTTCGCTGGATCAGGTTTTCTTCCATTGCTGGTGACCACGTGTCCAAGATAATTTAATTCTTTGAGAAAGAATTTACATTTTTTCGGTTTCAACTTAACATTGAATTTTTCCAGTTGAGTTAAAACAGTATCTAGTCGTTCTATGTGAGTTTTAAAGTCCTTTGAATAGACTATGATATCATCGATGTACACAAGGCAGATTTGCCACGTGAGACCAGCTAAAACCAAGTTCATATAACGCTGCCAAGTAGCGGGGGCGTTAGTCAAACCTCCAAAGGCATTGCCGTCCATTCATATAATCCTGATTGATCGATAAAAGCAGTCTTCTCAATAGAATTTTCATCCATTTGTAGCTGATGGAAGCCAGACAAGGCATCCATAACTGAGAAGTAATGACTGCCAACCAACGCATCAAATGCGTCATCAATGTTAGGTATGGGATAGACATCTCTCTTTGTAACCGCGTTCAGGTCTAAAAATTAAAGTGGTATATACCAGTTTTTTTATGGTATATACCACTTTTTTCAACAAAATGGTATATGAACTGGTATATACCATTTTGAAATACCACTTTTTTTAAAAATTAAGTGAATAAAAAAGTGGTATATGGAAGTGGTATATACCACTTTTCATTCACATAATGAGACCTTCTAAAAATGGTATATAAAGTGGTATATACCACTTTTTTATGGTATGTGGTATATACCACCTTTTTATTGGTATATACCACTTTTATGGTATGCTTCAAGAAGGTCATTAAGGAGCTTTTTGGTAATGGGTTTTCTTGTTGAACGATCATGGACGTCATACATTGAACGGTGCGTAGGGACCTTAGTATATCATAGAATCTAACCAAACCAAGCTCATTCGAACCGCAGGACCTGATTCCAGTACCAACATTGAGGAAACTATATTGCAGGTATTATACAGACGTTCGTGGGTACCAGACAAAGTTTTATTTTATTTTCGTTTGATATACATTAACCGACCTCCGTAGGCCTTAGTAATTGATAGATTCAGGTGGAACCACTTTCATTAGGTGCGCAGCATGTTTTTACAGTAGGTACAGAAAGCTCATGGAGATGGACGAATTTTCCAGACGCCCATAGTAATGTAACTGTAGTGGACATTGTCCAAAACTTGTAACTCACAAACTGTGTATTAAATAAAGTGTATTTTCTGGAATTGCAGGTGTACTATAAGTAAGCATAAAGTGGTATATAAGAGTGGTATATACCATGAAAAACTGGTATAAAAAAGTGGTATATAACTGGTATATACCTAAAAAAAGTGGTATAAAAAAGTGGTATTTTTTTTTTTTTCTGGTGAAAAAAAGTGGTATATTTTCTGTTTTTATACCTGTTTTTTTTGGTATATTGTTGGTATATTTGGTCAATATACCACTTTTTTTGGTATATTTCAGTCAAAATATACCACTTTTTTTGGTATATACCATAAAAAACTGGTATAAAAAAGTGGTATAAAAGTGGTATATACCAAAAAAACTGGTATATTTTTTTAGACCTGTTCAAGCCGCGATAATCGATACAGAATCTTAAAGTGCCATCCTTTTTCGGAGCGATCACAATCGGAGCGGCCCAGGGACTAGTGGATGGTCTTATCAAACCCGTGGATAGATAATCTTTAATAAACTTGCGGATGAATTCTACGTAACGCTTTGGGAATCGTCGAGGAGTAGAAGCGACAGGAGCTGAATCACCAGTATTGATGTGCAATTTGACCGCGGTCTTAGGAGGTTTATCCAAGGACACGTCAAACGATTTCAGATGAGAAGCAAGAAGATTGCGTATAGTTTTTGCGTCTTCTTCGTCTTCGAAATCACATTCTGATAATTGTTTTCCAAAATATTCTTCAACCAAGTCAAGTTCAGTTTGAGTAGCTTTGTATTCGTTAATCTGGTCTATGGTCCTCAAACCACGGACATACATTTTTGTAGTAGTCGATTCGAACTTACCAAGACGTTGACCAGGTTGAATGACCACAATCTTATCCGACATGTTGGTAATCTGCATGACACATTTATCAGCATTAACAACCGCAATCGTCGGACCGGTAACTAGCTTTTTCTTCCAAATTGGTCCAACAGGAGTAACTACGCCTGCTGTTCCATTTGGGATACCATCGCGAAACTTCATCGCCAATATGACAGTTTCACGAGGATAAATTTGTACTTGATCGCGAGAGTATAATAATCTTACTTCTCCATCCTTATTACTTTTGTTGATAATAGGAATAGGATCATTCTTTTCGAAACAAACCATTCGTTTAGAATAGTTCACACTCATTTCGAATAGATCTTGGAGATCGCGACCAATAACCATTGTTTCATCCATCCCAGAAGTCACATATAATTCAACTTCCAACGGCGTCATGTTACCGAAAGACAACGAGACTTTTACTATACCGTCAAGAGAGAAATTGGTAGAATTGAGGGCGACTGCTTTTGCTGTGGTTGATCTGATCGTCGCTTCAGGAATATTATTCAAGAAGGAAGCATGGATCAGAGATTTTTGACAACCACCATCGAGATATGCTACGACCGGAGCTTGATTTATGTGCGCCAATATATATGAGGGAGGATTCGGAGAGTTAACAACACTTTTTTGTAAAATAAATTTTTTATTGCTTGTTGTTGTGGTTTCTCCTTTCGGCTCAGGAGATTTGAGAGTACAGACATCGTTTGAGCCATGTTCGATGTCGTTTACTCGTTTTTTGACTCATCATCTTCGATAAGGACACTAGCAGCAGAAACGGGTTTCGCGGTGGCCTGAGGAGTCGTTTTGTCATCATTTGTTTTCAAATGGCACTTGTCGGAAGAGTGATATCCCCAACGGTTGTGAATAGTACAGAATTGCATTCTAGCGCGAGGAGGATCGCCATTTGGATTGTTCCAGCGGCTAAGACCAGTAGTTCCATCTGAACCACTATCAGTCTTCGCAGTCGTTGTAGGCGTCTTTCTCGTTGGCCTAGGCTTAGGCTTTGGCTGTTTGGGAGCATCTTTCGTCTTGAAGGCATCATCGGTAGCGTGAATTGCAGCTTCGATCTGGTGTGCACGACGAACACATTCATCCCAATCGGACCAAGCAAATCGTTCTTTGCGCAAGTGCTCTTGAATATTTCTGTTCAAACCTTTGATAAACTTTTCAATTTTGGTACTGTCGTTACCAAAATATCCAGCGTCGTAGGCTAGTCTTTCTTTTCTAGCAGCGTATTGTATAACTCTACGCGTCGACTGTTTATAATCTTTGAATATCTTCTTCCGACTTTCTCGAGTAGCTTCAGTGGAGAAATATGTTTCGATACGTTGCAATAATTCGTCTTGCTGACCTTCTTTCGCGCCACCAGGAAATGTATAGACATACCAATCATTAGCGAACCCTTTGAGGTTACGTTCAATCATTGCAATGAACATCTGAACACTCATAGGTTGATGTATGGCTTCTGCTCTCATCTGATCGATCCAGTGAATAACATTTTCTCCTTGTTCGCCTTTGAATGGTAGAGAACGAGGCTTAGCGCGTTGGATATAACCGCTAGGATAGCCAGAGTTGTGTGTAACGTTATAAGAATTGTTCGATCCAGAATAAAGTGTGGATTGATTTCCATTCGTAGAAGCCATCGGTTGTGTAACGTTGGAAGGCGAATAGACAGGAGTCATCATCTGTTGCATAGGCGCTTGAGCTTGTTGTTGCATCTGAGAAGGTTGTGGAACCACAAAAGGTGCAGGAGCAGGCTGAGGAGGCGGAGGATCTGGCTTAGACTTATTCATTTCCTTTTGAATAAGTAATACTGTTTCTGAAGCGCAAAGAGAGGAATACATTCTTAGCGCGTACTGTTCTCGTTGTTTCCCAGTTTTCTTGCGTATGGAGATTCGGTCACTGTTGCTCAAGTCATCTTCGAGTACAGGATCAGCAATTGATTTTTTCGCAGAATCAGTTGCAAGGACCCAGAGAACTTTAGCACGTTCCTCAGATATACGCACGGGAGGTACGATAACGGGATCCGGAGTCGCAGGAATTTGAGGAGAAGGTAACGGAGGTTTCGCTACCGTAGTAACTGGCGGTTGAGGCTGACTAACTTGTCCAAATTGTGTTAGAGGCGCATTCTGAACAGGTTGACGCGACTGGCGTCTCTGAGCAGCAATGTGAGGCGTCTCATACAAATAGGACGAAGGTTGTCGATATGGAGAAGAAGGTGGTCTAGCAGGTCTTTGAGATGGAGGCTTAGCAACTGGAACAGAGCGTTTATTGTTCTCATTTGTTAAATATATTAACTGAGTTCTTTGCTCTTTAACGTCACGTTGCATAGCTTGGACCATACTGACCAAAGCGGCTAGCGAAGCTTCGACTGTCGTACCTTGACCCTGAACGTTCGACTGCCCTTTAGGCTGGCCTCCTTGTCCAGTTGCCGGTGGTGGTTGTTGTTGTTTATCGGACATCTAAGTAGACGGATCAAATTATATCTCGTAACAACTGAAATTCCGATTTTGTAGTGGTACGTAGCTTTCGTGGTGTGCTTTAGATACCTGCACACAGAAGGACGTTTGCCGTTTAAACTTTATGTCCGTAAGAAAGCGTAACTTTGTTGTGTACAGATTTTAAGGAGATGTACTGCCCCCGATACCGTTATAAGTACGTGTACCGATTAGTATACAGTTTTGTAGAGTGTATAGCTCCAGTGAACACCAAAGTCACAGGTGTTCGCAGTTTAACGTTGTACAGGTTTTAAGGAGATGTACTACCCCCAATACTAACACTAAAAGCGAAAGTATCGATTTTGTGTACAGGTTTTAAGGAGATGTACTGCCCCAAGTCCGGAAATCGCACGGACTAGTGTATTATACTGTAGCTGGCGTCAAAGGTGAATACCTTGTATAGCCGATAGAATAATTTTTGTGTTGTGAGAGTTATTACTTTAACTTGTGGAGGTTCAAATACCCTGTAGTGTAGCCAAAATATGTTACGACAAGAGATGCGAGGGTTACGAGTTTAGTTTAAGTCTGATGTTTTATTCTAAGTACAGTAGTATTATCGTGACATCGTATGCTTGACTTATCGTTTTTGGCGAGCTCGGTTAACCATTGCACAAACCTCTTAAAGAATGCCGATTTTTTGTTTACTACGGCTGTAATAAGCGCTTACATGAAGATATATCAAATACACGTTACATACCACTCATGTAGGAAGGTCAGTGTAGCGACCAAGCGATAAGGCCAAGAAACAAACTCCTGAGACCTTTGCTTCTGTATATGAGAGTATGGTTGCTTGGGTTTTTGATGGGTAAATCCTTGCCTCAGTGATTGATTGTCCAAGTAAAGTGGAAAACGACTGCCGAAATACTTAATATTGAACCAGTACCATCAAATATGCTGTGAAAGTTGCTTACAGCTCATGGTAAATCGTAGTCTCAAACGTACGTAAACAGGGTTTGTACAACTACGAAACAAATGGCAGAGTTCTGAGCATGCATGAGCAAACAAGGTCCGTGGCTTATACTACACAGTTTACTTGAAATGAAAGTGTAGGCAATGTTGGCGACGGGAATGTTTCCTTGTTAACCGGCAACAAGGATCTTGTTCGACTAGTCGTTGTGGCAAATAACTGTGTCAAGGTGGAAGAACGGAGTAAAACGTTTTTGTATTCAAATGTCCGAATTAGGAGTTGTAGGTTAGTTTTTTTTACCCTCGTACTTGGCATTCAATCGCTCGCTTCGTTCGTCATAGCCATACTCATACAAATTGGTTTGAAATGAAACCTTAGCAACAAAAAGTACGGCTGGGGTAGGGTTAAGTTGTATTTTGAAGCAAAATGTCTGTATATTCTCACGAATTCCAGGCGTTTGAGGAACTTTGCTGACCAACCTCACAATCCTTAGATTACCAGATACTGGCAAGCACAGATAACTGATGGCAAGCAACGATCACCCCTTCCCCACCCAGAATGCCTTGGTATACTAAATAAATAACCCTATACCCTTGAAAAAGGACAAACTTTTTCTGATCCTAAAAACTGAATTTATTGAGAAAACTGAATTTGAGGATCCATTTTTCCTGCATAAATACCACTTGTAAATGTATGTTCTAAGATATAAACACTTACTCGTGTGTTGCGTTAGAGCCACCGAGACGTTAGTCTTCCTCCAAACCAGTCTTGCTTACTCATACAGTTGCTCATAAAAGTGTTCATCTAACATATAGCAAACAGTGTTTGAGGCATTCATACCATTGTTTGTTAGCAGCCTTTTGCAGTCACATAATGTGTCGCAATATCTCCGCAAGATTTAGCCATTTAATCTTGGAGTATTAAGAAGGATGTTTGGCTGTAATAAGAGTTTTGGAGAAACCAACAAAACTATTTCACCGCAACACAAAACAAAAACACCAAAAAAACGATAATAGTTCACCTAAAAATCTCAGGTCAAGTCAATTAATACCGCTTTACGACAACTTCAATAGTGACACGTCATGACTGAGCCACAAAATGAAGAAAACCAACATTTATCCAGTAAGAACAATGCTTTGAATCTTCTTCTTGCTAATAATTACCTTACGCTGTTAGTAGTACTTACCAACAATGTATATCGTTCACGTGTCCGCGTAATTAAATTTGTATTATATTTTGCAGGTTTGTCATTCTTGGCTAGCAAATAGTTAACCAATTATAGCTACAAATGGCTGTAGAGACATTGTTTCAACTTTAATTAAAGTACATAGAACTATAGATGCTGTTGATAAAAATGGAAAGACAGCTTTGGCATATGCAGGTAACGATGAGATACAGTGCCTTCACTCAGGTTACTATTTAGCATACTATGGACGCAATGAAGTCGTATCAATGTTAATCAAAGCTGGTGCAAATATAGATGCTGTTGATAAGTATGGAAAGACTGCTTTGATTCATGCAGGTAATGAAAATCACATAAGTCGATTTTAAGTTAAAATTTTCCGCCTCTGTATGCGTTTTTATGCGTAGACTAACTGTTTGGATACATTAAAAGGCGGTTGCGTGTTTTTTTAAGGTGGGACGTGGGTTACGAACAAGTACTTTGACAAAGTCCTTTTGAGTTTTCTTGCCAAAATTATTTTTTGACAAAAAATAGCATCGCTTAACAGCCCTCAAAGCCCGTAAATTGATACAAATTATTTTAAACTGGTTGGAAGCATTAAAAACAGGATAAAAGCACTTGGGGCAGTAAAGATATCAAACAGAAATTTGAAAATTTTCATAACCACGTGGCTATTTACTCACATAAAAGTTAGTACAAAAGGGACACATTAAAATCGTAGCAATGTTGATCAATGCCAGTGCAAATATTGATGCTGTTGATGCATATAGAAAGACAGCTTTGATTCATGCAGGTAATGAATATCACAAAGAGAACTACTGAGATACAACGTTTACTTGCTTACAATAAGAGTTAGTACAAGAGGGACACATTAAAATCGTAGCAATGTTGATCAATGCCAAAGCAAATATTGATGGCCTTGATGCATATGGAAACACAGCTTTGATTTGGGCAGGTATGTCACCTATGAAATACAATATGTTTTTACTTATGTTCGTATTTAGCAAAGGAAGGGCATAGTGAAATCGTATCAATGTTAATCAAAGTCACTACAAACATTGATGCCATTGACGATACTTTAAACAGGCCGGCTTTAACTACAGCAGGTAATGTCATATGCTACAACATGTTTTATAATGGTACTATTTAGTACTACATGGACACACTGAAATTGTATCAAAGTTAATCAAAGCTGGTGCAAACGTTGATGTTGTTGGTGACTTTAGAGAAACACCCCTAAAGTGCGCAGGTATCACATCATGTAGTTATCACAAACCTTAAACTTGTTACTATTTAGTATACAAAGGACACCACGACATATTGTCAATGTTAATCAAAGCCAGTACAAGTATTGATGTTGTTGAGGAACATAGAAAAGACGCCAACTCATGTACATTAGCTGACTATTTAACTAATATTTATTGTATTTAGTTATAGTGCCAAACAAAAAAAAGTGGCAAGACTTCCTTTTCATGCTATTTAAGCGAGTTGTATCAAATGCCCCTGGATCTGTTGAAGCTTTTGTAACCTTCTTGAAACACTGTCCAAGTGGTAAACAATGCCAAGGTCTGTGGAAATCCTGTTCGTCAAACTTAAAGTTGGATTTTGAAACAAATCTTGAAGAGTGGCTTCCGTACTTGGTATGCTTCAATTGAATAATATGGTAGTTTTACTAATCATTTGACCTTTAGCCAACACGGTCTTATTTTAAACTGGCAATGGAAAAAGGCATTTGTTATTTAATTTGCTCTTCATACAAACCAACATTTATACTGTTGCCTGTGCGATATCCAAAATGTTACTACCTCTTTATAAATAACACGTTTTTTTGCCAGAACTTCTGGAAACAAGATGGACGATTAATGCAGGGTATCTTGTATGATATGCCCAAAGACGCATGGAATACAACAAATCAAAATGAGTTTTCAAAAGAAGAATGCACAGGAGGTACAAGTCACTGTTGTTCTTACTATTGAATAAAATATAAAGGATTAACAAGTAACAACACATGGGATCTAAACCCACGATTATATTTTGCACATAATTGGGACAGATCTAAAAACACGTGCGTTCAATGTCATATTTTAGTTTTATTATTGTTCACTTTTTGGAAAATAGAGGTATTATTACAAAGGCGACACACTACAAAATGCTGAATCTTCTTGATCCCAATGACAAAGTGGCAGTCAGAGAATTCAAGATCCTTCAACAAGAAATGTCAAAAATGCATGGCTATGACAAATACAATATCATTGAAGCGACTCTTGTTTACAATGAAATCTTGACTGAAAACTTTGGTCGATACAACAAAATACTGCAGCACAGGCATCAGTATGTTTGTTTTTCGTCCATTTTAAGAGACTAACATATGTTTATTTTAGAGAATTGCCTGCATTGTTTAAAAAGCAAGATTGGAAAAACGATTACCACAAAGAGAGAGTTTATCTAAAATACAATGCCATACCCACTCAACAAGATAAAAATCAAAGTACTGATATTGAAGACAAACCAAAAGAAGAGGTATAGCTCTCAGAAATATCTTACAATCACTTACCTGTCGTTTAGTTACCAGTGATATTGATGGTTCATGGAACATCTGAGAAAGCAGCTCACAGTATTGTCAAAGCTGGTTTTGGAACTGTGAGTGCTTTGGATGCTGGATACTATGGTCAAGGCATTTATTTCACAGTACGTTAACAACATTGTTGCATGTAAAAAAGCTGACTGTAAGAGTTCATTTTAACTTTTTACAAAGAGGAGTATAAAGTATGCTTGCTCTTATGATACTGGTGGAAACAAAGAAAAAACTATTATTTTGAGTCTTGTTACTCCTGGCAACGTATTTCCTGTACACAAACAACACTTTTGTATCTACGTTATTTAATAACAATTGCAAAAGGTCAACTCAACAGACAAGTTAAGAGGACAGCCGATAAAGCCAGGATACCAAAGTCATTACACATTGGTAGATCACTTGGGTTTACCACTCTCTGAAGATAAAGTGACCATTGGAGTGTGCGATGAGCTTGTTGTTGGACAAGGTATACTAACAACAGCAAAACATGATGTTATCTAACACTATGTTATTCAGATACTCAAGCTGTTGCTCGCTATATTCTCAAAGTTGCCTATAAGACACAGACTAGACCAAGAAACACATCAAAAGCCAAGAAAGGTATAAGCAAACTTGACAACAAAATTGCGGAAGGTGATGGTTCAGATGATGATCTCTCCGACACTGAGGACAATTTCATTAATACACGGTATAGACACCACAATAGCCTTTTCTTATTGTTGTGCACTAGAAAATTGTGGGCTGCCCATGATGAGGACTCAACCGGTGACCATACTCCTGAACTAGAATTACAAATAGCAAACAATGAGGTTGACCAACTAAAGAAGAGCAATGCGAACATGAAGAAACTTCATGATAATTTACAGCAGACAAATGCAAAGCAACAACAAGACATTGCCAGCTTAAGGCAAGACAATATAAAACTTACAAAAAGCAATGCCAACTTGAAGAAAGACACTATTATCCTGAAGCAAGACAATAGAACCAAAGAAAAAGGCCTTATCAACTTATCTCAAAGCATCAATACCCTGAAGCAAGACAATATTAAGTTATCTAAAACCGTCACTAGCCTACAAGAGAGAAATGCCATTCTACTTGCTAAAATAGCCCAACTTGAAAGTGCAAAGAAGCACACGTAGAATCATACAATAGTTTAAGATACTTTTGTTATGAAAATTCATCCAGGTTCGTTGGAGCAAATGTGACCTTTTTTACAGATAAATAACACTCTGTTAGCATGATTTTACTTGCCCATGTATCAAAAAAAGTAGATCAGTACATCCTTGCTTTTTTGAACGGCCCAGGCTTTGTAAACGCCGCTGGTGTCAAAATAAGTAAATAAAAATTTGGGTCCGTTTGGTAATCGCATGGTTTGAAACAGTTGGATTCGCTGGACAGGTGCAAGGGCATATCACTAAAAGTGGGATTTGCAAGATCTGTCAGAAAGTGGATTTTTTTAGTTAAATGTTGCACACTACTTTGCATCTTATGTTAAAACAAAAGTTAAGGTGTATAACTGTAATTATTAGTCGCTATTGAAGCATCCTAGAGATAAGTCATATTGCTTTGCTTAAACCAAACAATCATGAGAAGAAAATAGTAATCACACCGACACTGACTCTTTCGTGACTAAGTGATTGTTGATTTACACTTCTCCGCTTGAGTCTTTAATACCACAACTATTATTTACCAACTGAGGTAGGGTTTTAACTTACATACAAATATATACTAAAATACCTTTGCTTCAAAAATTCAATCAGTAGTTCTCTTACTATTAATCTGAGAATTTGGCAAATGTTTA